>JAUZST010012075.1:0-11609 GCA_034779995.1 Parotocinclus haroldoi
GGGTGGGGAGAACCGTTTCGGGACGCTAGCATTTGGTCCGAATACGCGACTGGTCCTGTTAACCGGAATCGACTGCATTGTGAAGGAATAAACTGGTGAAGGAAGGAAACGTGAGCCATCACCTGGATCGTACCATTGCGAGGCGGGGGAAGGGGGGGTGCTGCTCTGTTTCACTGTTGAAATATTACGTTAAAACCCTTATATGTTTTGTACATTTTGTTGAGCTCGTCGGAGAGAAACGCCTGGGAATTAATTGAGCACCCTGAAAGGGGACTGGACACGTCTGTGGCCTACTGTAAAGGTGGGCAGAGGAGGGAAAATGACCCTACTCCAAAGCCCTACTCCCACTGCTACATCCTTGAGTGTTGTGGATTGTAAAGCTCCATCAGTTCGAGGCCTTCAGGCTCTGTACTTGGGCTACTTTGCACAATTTAATTTCCAAGTTATTGCAGGGTATACATGAAATTAGTCGCAGGTATTTTTATTTATTTATTTATTTTGCCATAGCCATACCTGCTTCCCTAACCTCTGCCTCTTCCCTAACGGCTACAACGCGGAAACATCTGTTTTCGATAAGGGGTCGGACAAAAGTGCGCTTCATTCTTCCCGTCCTTGCAAGTCTTTTATTTGCTCCCATGCTCCAAACGTTACCCGAAGGTCCCCGCTCGCTATTCGTCATCGTCTGATCCGTTGCCCATCTGTTTTCTTAGCTGGCCGTCTTTCCTCGCCTTGCCGTCCCTGTGCCAGTCAATCTCTCGTCTGTCCGCCGCTGCTTTGAGCAAACGCTACAGTAGCCCGCTGCTCACGCAGAGCGAGAGGAAAAGGCGAGAGTGTCCAGCAGCTGTTCCCAATCAAGCTTTTACTGAGCTCTGATGGCACAGTAATTAAGGAATTAGTGATGTTTGGTTATACTCGCTGATCTGGGCTCGCCTCTTGGAGGGCTTGTTCGAGGGGAAAATACGCCTGGGCCCAGCCAAGGCTCTTAAACAACAGTGTTTGCACATTATTATCACGTGTCTCCTCTCATTTCTCAGCGGAACTGCAGCCGGTGCTGATCCTGAACAGACCTGTCTGGTTCTAGGGGCTGTAAGAAGCGAACCGGTGGGAAATAGGAGAGTGGATCCAGCTTACAACACGCATTATATCGATCCTACCATGAAAGGTTGATCCCCTTTCAGTACGATGAGTACATACTATGTAGTGTGGTAGTACAAAGTTTGAATAATATTACATAGTATTCATTTATTATGCGAGTTGCTTGCAACACATATTGTTCTTCTTCTTCTCTATTATTCTGCCACCTACACCTTTCGACCTATCGACATGGGACGGACGCCAAAACGTCCAGGACGTTTGGGAAAAGTGTGCTTGTTCGTAGCTAAGAGATACCTCGAACCGTGCATCCGGTGCCCCCGATTTTCCGGCCAAAAAAATCCCATAGACCATGAATAGGGCTGTTTTTTTAAACTGCTGGAGCTCGGTCAGTTTTTCAGCTATAAACACGAAAATCACAGGAGTCTGACCCGGCTGTGATGTCACCGGGCCTCGAACTCGAGCCAAATAAGAATCGACCGGCTCTCGGACCCGGCCCGGTGTCAGACCTGCGCCATTCCAAAAATGACCGGGTCTCAGACCTGCACTCGCCCATGACTGACCGGGCCTCGAACTCGAGCCAGATAAGAACAGACCTGGTCTCGGGCCTACGCCCGACCAGAACCTACCAGGACTCGGACCTGCACCATTCACACACGCCAAGGGCCACTTTGGAGACGCCGCTTAACCTACGCACGTCTTTGGACCGTGGGAGGAAACCGGAGTACCCGGAGTAAACCCACACAGACACGGGGAGGACGTTCAGGCTCCACACAGAAAGGACCCTCCACCCTGGGATCGAACCCGGGACCTTACCCGCTACCCACCGAGCCCCACGTGCCGCCTTATGTTACGTCATAATACTATTTCATACTTCAGTATACGTGAGCAAGAGAGTATGAAAATTTGATATGCAGTTTAGTTTAGATTTGATGTATTATTATTATGTCTGATGAGTAAAGAAGCTTTATTTTTTTTCATTGACTTCTGTTCTATAGTTTTATATTTCGGTTTATTATACCCCTATGCGTTCATGCCCACTTCGTTGCAGTTTCGGTTTAATGACACCCCCCCCCCAAAGACAATTGTGTCTGCAGAACAAACCAGCCTGAGCAGAACTAGCGTACTTGGGGTACAGTTACACCATGTGAGGGCGCGCATATCGCAGTTCACTCCTACCTGCACCCTGACGGACTTTTATTGTGACAGCAATATAATGTCCGCACATCATAATTGAACATCAAAACCCGTACACAGCGTTGCCTTGGTTACGAATAGCAACATCACATTGGTACATTTAGGGGTGTAATCCAGAACCCAGAGAATAAAGTGATCCCTCGCAAGCCTTTTTGGGCAAAAATGAACTCTGATTACATCTTTTATAGCCTTTTCTCTTGTTACGTTTTTTTTTTTTTTAAATGTCTTTTCAAGGCGGATAAACATTCAGTTCAAATCAAATATAAGCGTTTCTTTAAGTTTAAGTGTTTCTTTTACCGTCCCAACAGAGTAAACCCGTACGCAGATCTTTACACAAGAATAGTAATGATTTATTTGGGGGGGGAGGAGCTTCGAAAGTAGTTTTATGTACAGTTTTTTTTTCCAGTTAATGTGTTATTTTAATTGTATTCGAGATGCGAATGTTGTGTTGTGACAAACTCTGTGCAAAAAAACCCTCCGATTACAGCTTTTAATGCTTTTTCGAGACAGATTAGCATTTAGTTCCGATCAAATATAAACTGGGCTTTTTTTTTTTTTTTACCGTCCCTGTGATTCAAGACATTTGTTATAAAAGTCCAGGACAATAAAATGGGCTTAAAAAAATAAGCCAGTTATTTCTGGTGACAATATTTTCAATTTTGGGCTCTTTTATACATCAGTGACCGTCTTTTTCAATACTAGAAATAAAAGCATATGGCCACGGATGATTTAATTAGGAATACGAAATCATTTGATGTTTAAATTCCACCCATGCGGAGACGACCCTCATGACTGGCGTTGTCGAGACTGTTCTGATCGCAGCGCCCTGCTCTTTTTCGGTACCGGCCGTCGGGACGACCTCCTCGGCCAGCGTTATTTGCCGTGGCCTCGAGCCCCAAATTTACATCGCCTACCTTGTGTCTCTTTAGATTTCTTCGGAATGCATAAAGCATGGGCTTCGGCTCGGGACGCAAGCGTGCGCTGTCATGGCAGATGCAAGCATAAAACACAGCATCACGCATGACTGCGGCAGCACCCGACCTTGGGGCTGTATGTACGGATTGCACGCAGTCCAAGAACGCACACAAATACAAAACGCACACGCACGCACGCAGTCCATTTTATTTATGCATTCTCTCAGTTTTCACCCTCCTTCCCTGGTGAATCCATGGCAACCAGCTGGATTAAGTCCATTGTGTGTACGTGAGCGCGTGTGCGTGCGCGCGGCCGAGAAAGAAAGCAGGATTTACTCCATAATGAGGGATAATGTGTTTATATTTGTGTAATGTTGCGCTGATTGCGGTCTCAGTGGAGTCCAGAGGAACGATTTGCATCTCTAATAGCTGCCCGTCGTTACCGCTTGTGTTATTGCATTAGCAGCCTTTTTTTGGAGCGGGAGGGGGGGAATCAAAAGCAAATGTCTGTTTTGGGTTAACCCCCTTGTGGCTTTTGGCGGAAAAGGGTTAGAACGGATCCTAATAAGCACCGTGTTTGATGAGCGATCAGTTGAGGAGGCATCAGTGTTTATGTTGTGTGTCTCTACCAGTTTTATATATAAATATATCTATCTATCTGTCTATCTATCTATCTATCTATCTATATATATATATATATATATATATATATATATGTGTGTGTGTGTGTGTAATGTGTAACCTTTAATATAATTGAAGAAACCTGAGATGATGTAAGGCCACGTATAAAGCGCATTTCTGAAAACGTCACGTCCAGAAAACCGTGAAACACCCAGTGGCTACGGAACGGTTTGCTTGTGGGCTGGGCCTTGGGCTTTGGTGGCCTTGTGGGTAAGGACTATGGGCCAGAAGGTCCAGGGTTCACATCCCACCTCTGCCACAGGTGGATCCCTGAGCAAGGCCCTTAAGCCACAGTTGCTTGGATTGAAAGACTGTATGAATCGTATTGCATTATATATTATATACTGTATATACTGTATTGTATTCATCGCTCTGGGTTACAGCGTCTGACGCTGGCTTTGGGTCAGTATCCGATCGGATTTAATACGCAGCGAAAGATCTCGCAGCGTCACGAGACCGAGGAGTGTTCAGTTTGTATCATCCACGAGAAGAGGATGTAAAAATCTACCGACATGCCAAGAGCTAGATCCTGCTCTTCGTTACGAAACTGAACCAATGAAGGCTCTTTTACGCATTTGTGCGTATCTTAAGCACTGCACCTAACCCACTGGATATTTCGAGGAAAAATAAAAACGCTGGATTACAAACTTCAGCTGCAGTGTCTCTAACGCCTGTGTAGGTGGCACTACAGGCTTTATCCGCAGAGCTGTCAAAACAACTTTTTTTTTCTTTTTTCTTTTTCCCTGTTCAGGGCCGTGGAGCTCCGACACCTATCCAAACAGAACATGGGGCTGCACTTCTAACGGCAAAGTAATCTGTATATGCCAGGTACATATCAGCTTCCTTAAACGAGCAACGTTACTTAAAGCCTGAAACTGTAAACTGTAAGCAAAAGGGCAGGTAGAAAAGCAGCTGGCTATTTTGTTAACGTCAGAGATGGAAAAAATCCAGAGCATACCTCCAAAAGCTTGAGCCAGACAAAAACGAATCCATAAATCTCACCGTGTAAACAGTGCAAATGGAAAATGTAGAAAGAGCCCGCCACGAGCACGATAGACAAAAAAAAAAGGCTGGAACTCAAAAACTCGGCGTTAACGCTTTAGAGCTTTAGAACCCGCCTGTGATCCTCAAATGAACGAACCTTTTTCTCTTTGGGATCCCCGGAGTTTTACAGGTTGGGGTCCTTGTTGCACCTCCGTATGCACTTTAGGAATTGTTGGCTTCGGCCCCTGGAGCAGGCGGCTGTTTGAGTTCTTGAGGATTATACCACAGCTGTTTCTGACCCCACCATGTGATGATGTTACTTGAACCGCATACACGCGTATCCTAGCAACGGCGCCAGCCATAGCTAAGCAGCAACATTACGATCGTCCGAGCAAACTCCCAACGTTCCCTGTAATGAGTTTGTGCCGCTCAGTTCGTTTGGATGCACATTTGTTCCTTCCAGCGAGCCGAAGTTCGGCACCCGTACAAACGGAGGATTTGGATGAGCCGGAAAGGCTGAGAGGGGTAGTCGGTAGCGACGACACTGAAGGTCGGCTTTAGTCCCGTCGGCAGAAATGACCAGCAGCGGCTTCTTGCGTCGTTCTTAAGGATCCGTCGCCAATGTTACGGGAGGGTCATACAGCATCAGCAGCTTCGTCGGCTGACGTTCATCAGCTCCGTTCCGCAAAGACGCATCGTTTACGGGCGATAGAATCGAAGCGAAAATTTCGTCGAACACCACCCATGGCCGATCAGCGGTTCATTCGTGGATCCAGAAGCTGCTGATGCTCCTGAGCTCTTCGTTTAACATTTCTGGCGGACAAGATTTAGAGCTTCACCGAAGGCATTTAGAATTGCTAGTCGAGGAGTGTCAATTCTAACGGTATTTACAAGGCGGGGATTATCAAGCTGACCCGGTTTACATGCTGAATGCACATGAACTTTCTTTTTTCAAAAGATCAAACGCATTTCATTTGAACTTTACTGTCCACCTTTTCTTGCTTGTCGTCTCACCTTCGACGGCGTTTCAGCAGCAGGGTGCTGAGAGGATATCGGGATTTATCTTTGCCCATAATTGCCAACATCTCGCAGGGTAGCAGGTGCTGTTGCTTAATTAAGAAACTGCATGTTAAGGTGACCTCAGGACCATCCAAAACAACCGAAACTGCTGCAAAAGCACGACACAGTTCTCATGTCTCGCATTCGTTTCGAGACTTTAAACGTTCACCGCAGAGAAAATAGGAGGTCTTATAGAAAAGTCTTTAAAAGCCGGGTGTGCGATTGATGAACTAGACGGTATCTGTTTTCTCCGGCGACGTCGCCCTCTGTTGGCCAGGGATGGACGATACATACATGCCTGACGCTACTACTGTTCCGGCCAAAAATGTAAACGTAACACTTTCGTTTGTGCTCCCATTGCTTTCATGGGCTGAACTCGAAGCTCTTTTTCTATGTACGCAAAAGGCCTTTTTCTCTCAAAAACTGTTCACGAGCGCTTCCCCTTAGCCGAAATAATTCGTGCGCCATATCAAGATGTTTCAGGTTTACGTTTGTTATTTAACAGACGCCCTTATCCAGACCGACTTCCGATTCATACAGTCCTACAGTCCAAGCCGTTGTGGCTTAAGGGCCTTGCTCAGGGACCCAACTGTGGCAGAGGTGGGATTTGAACCCTGGACCTTCTGGTCCATAGTCCAGTACCTTAACCACAGCGTTATTAATGCACAGGTGTAGCTTGGGCTGGCCAACCTTTCAGGGTTACTGTGCGTTATTGAATTTTCTACTGGCCCAGCGTAGCAAAATATAGGCGCGATGCTTTTCCTCATGCACGGACAAAACATCTGTTCCTTACAAAGAGTTTTTCATTTCCATGTTCATTTATATAACATGACTCAAAATTAATTAGGTTCTGGCTGGACGCGCCGTGCATGCATGCTTGTGAGCTTAATCCGGATCCTGGCCTTGATTTACATGACCTCATTCCAGACTGAAAGAGTCTCACTCTCGCTGTTTGATGGAAGATAAGATATTTGGAATTACGTTCTGTCATTCTCCTATTGAAAAGCACTTAATCATGCAGGCTCGGGCCAAAATTGTCAGGCATTACAGAGCCGGGCTCTCGTTCGGAGACTTTCCTGATTTAATCACCTTTCACTCCGTTTTAGCGTAAGACTGAGTCATTTCCTGACTTCTCTGCACAGCGAACACACTCGCATGCAGTTGAGACTAATAGGATTCAGATTGTGTACGGATAGACAATTCCGACAGGGCCGTCCCGGCTGAAGCGCGGCGCTAAGCGGCCGATCTCGGACGCGCCGTGCCTTTAAAACCCGTTCGTTCCCGTTCGCTCGGGCGCCGGTTGCTAGCACTCTAAACTCCATCTTGATTTTGACAAAAGTGAGCAAGCAGGAGCGCGAGACGGGCCGAGAGCGCGGGAGAGAGAATTTATCACTCTCTGTTCTGTGAGATAATGAATGCTTTGTCAGGGAAAATCCATCAACGGTCACCAGAGGGGAAGAAAACGTCAGGAAAAGTTATGGTTTGTTGGCTTTTAACCCACGTGGTACGAGCCAGCAAAGTAATTGAAGAACAGAACATGTCATGTTGCTGCGCTTCATCTATTCGTATTGATATGTGGCACTGCAAATAGAAATATTGTGCTAGCAACACAATGCAGACACGAACGCGGGCGTTTTTTTTTTTTTTTTTCATTTCTTTTTTTAGCCGGTAATGAAAGATACTGTGTCGCAAATCAACGTGAAATCAAATGCACAAACGGAATGAAGTTAGTTTGATGGGACCGAAATAAGGACGAATGGGGTTTTATAAGGGGCGGCATTTGGGTGGGGGATTGGGGGGGGGGAGGTATGGCTGGGTTCTCGGTGGGTAGCTCCGCCGCCTCCCGGGTTTCTGTGTGGGGTCTGCACGTCCTCCCCGTGTCTGCGTGGGTTTACTCCGGGTACTCCGGTTTCCTCGCGTACGCGTTAAGGTTAACTGGTGTCTCCAAAGACAGGACTGGGGCGCCCCGTCTAGGGTTGTTCCTTCCCTTGCGCCCAGAGTCGGGTGGGCACCGGCTGGCCCGCGCCCCCGTGTGGATGAAGCGGTAACGGGTAACGGGTAACGGGTAAGTCGCCTGTTGCCGTCCAGCGATCTCCCCTTTATTTACGCTCTCAGTGCCTTACTTTGCGTTTGGTCCCTTAAATAACGAAGCGCCCGAATAACGCAGGTCGTTATCGGATTCGAAAAGGACATGCGTGCTCTCTTGCTGCCCAATAGCTCGTCCGTTGTTTGAGCGAGACCTGGACGCAGCGAGGAGAGAAAAGAAGGAAAATACAGCTTAGATTTTCCCAGCGGCTCTCAGATCTAGTCATCCATGACATGTCATGCTGTAGGAATGTTATAGAAACAATGATGTGTGGCTGTTTCGGGGGGGGGGGACACACAGAGACACACACAATACAGTAGCATACCTAAGAGAAGCTTGATCTGATTTAAGGTTTGGAATGAGATAGAGAGAAAGAGGGAGGGAGGGAAGGAGGGGGTTGTTGAGGGCGGTCAGAGTAATTGTTCCAAAGAACGAAATTGACTCATGGGCAGTGGAGAGTGAAATGACATTGGTAGATGAAATTGCCTATTGTGTAGCTTCTAAATATAAGGACACAGTACTCATTTAATAGTGCTCATCAGCACATTTGTGAGGGGGGGGGGGGGAGCAAAATGCTGTTTTCTCTGCAATCAGTCAGGGAAGAAAATTTTATAGCCAACTGTATTTGTGATGCCTGGAATCCATTTTCGACCAAAGTACACGGAGGTGAAATGGAGCACAGCGCTCCGGCGTTATTTAAAAAAAAAAAAAACCTTAGTCTTGTCCAAAAGCGCATACGGTTCTGCTACACGAATTATCAGCGTCGCAAAAATTTAAAAAAAAAAAAAAAAAAAAAAAACGTTACCTGCACAAGAACAAAGAAAGGAAGGTCAGAGTTAGGCAATTATTATTTTTTTTCCTTCGTAATGAGATAAATGTTGAAGGGCTTATTAAGCTGCTGAAAACACTTACAATTTCTGTTCTGATTAAATTAAACGAAATGAAACAACGCACTGTGAAAGCAAAATGGTTAATTACAGGTCAAATTGAGTGGTGATTAGTTCCAGGATGGAATATTGTATTCAGCTCGTGCAATTACGACCAAGTCTAAAATTAGACATCCCATTACTGATTATAATAATTATCCTGATCTCTAATCTGCATCTCCTGTTCTGTCTCTTTTTATTATCCATGCTCAGTTGTTGTATTATGTATGTATGTATATATATATGTGTGTGTGTGTGTGTGTGTGTGTAAGAGAGAGTGAGTGCATTTGTGTGGGTGTGTTGGTGTGTGGTTGAGTGGGAGTATAGGTGGGTGTATGAGTGGGTGGTTGGGTGGTTGTATTGGGTGTGTGTGTGTGGTTGGGTGTATTTGTGTGGGTGGTTTTGTGGGTGGGTGGGTGACTGTGGGGTTGTTTGGGTGATTGTATTGGGTGGGTGTGTGTGTGTGGTTGGGTGGGTGTGTGTTTGTGGTTGGATGGGTGAGTGGGCGGGTGGGTGGTTGTATGAGTGGGTGTGTGTGTGTGGTTGGGTGGGTGTGTGTGTGTGGTTGGGTGTGTGGGTGTATGAGTGGGTGTGTGCGTGGGTGTATGGGTGTATTTGTAAGGGTGTGTGGTTGGGTGGGTGTGTGTTTTTGTGGGTGGGTAGGTGTATGGGCGGGTGTGTGGGTGTATGGGTGTGTGTGTGGTTGTATTTGTGTGGCTGTATGGGTGCGTAGTTGGGTGGGTGTGTGTTTGTGTGGGTGTGTGTGGGGGGGGTGTATGGGTGGGCGGGTGAGTGTATGGGTGGGTGGGTGTATGAGTCGGTGTATGGGTGTGTGTATGGGTGTGTGTGTGTGGGTGGGTGGGGGGTGAGTGGGTGTATAGGGGTATGGGTGGGTGTATGACTGGGTGGATGGTTGTGTGGGTGGGTGGGGGGTGAGTGGGTGGGTGTATGGGTGGGTGTATGAGTGGGTGTATGGGTGTATTGTGTGTGTGTGTGTGTGTGTGTGTGTGTGTGGGAGGGGGTGCACTTTGGAAAGCAATGGACTACCGGAACGTCCTGGTAATGCCAAGCGGGCACAGTTCGGCCCTTGAGCACGGCGCTTAACCCCTTATTTCTTCGACTGCAGATCGGACGAATCAAATGCCACCTCTGCCCCGGTTGGGTCCCTGAGCAAGGCTTAGGCCACCATCGCTCTGGATAAGGGCGCCTCCTAAAGCGTATTTGGTTTGAAACGTTGACCATCATGACAGATAGCTCCTATCTTTTTTTTCCTTCTCCTTTCTCACTCACCTTTTTTCTATCACAACCGGTGACCCGTGACACAAGGTCACAGTTTTTTCACACTGCTACCACCACCATGCTTCGCGGTGTGTTCTCAGGGTGATGGCACTGTGGTGGCCTAGTGGCTAAGGTACTGGACTAGGGATCAGAAGGTTCCCGGGTTCGATCCCAGGGCGGGTCCTGTGTGGAGTCTGCACCTCCTCCCCGTGTCTGCATGGGTTTACTCCGGGTACTCCGGTTTCCTCCCACAGTCCATAGACGAGCATGTTAGGTCAATTGGTGTCTCTAAATTAGCACTGACAGTGTGTGTGTGTGTGTGTGTGTGTGTGTGTATGACTGGTGTTGAAATGACCTTGTGTAGAGATATAACCTTGTGTGTGTCGCCGAGGTGGCCACCGATGCCGATAGCGACGTTAAAGAAGCCAAATAAATAAACAAACGAGCAAAAGTATTGTTCCTTCTAACTAAGGGGTTCTAAATACTATAACCCGAATTACTCTAAAATGTTTGGAACTGTGCCCCTACTAGGACTTTTTTTTTTTTCCTTCTGCAAAACGCTCCAAGTACTGCATAAATGCAACGATCAGGCTCTCTGTTCCCCTCCAAAAATATCGAACCACACACTGGACGTTTTAAGAGATTTGCTCTAGGTCTGCTTACTGCTCTTTAGCGGAACTCGAGCTACTTCTTGACAGGGTGATTAGTGATCTCATCTTTCCTCCACGACCTTATTTGTATCCATAATGACTTTCTTTTTTTTTTCTTTTTTTTTTTTACATTTATTTATTTATTTATTTTTTCGCTTTTTCACTTTTTTTTTTTGCTTTGCCAGAATCCATGTGCTTGGGGCTTTTGTTAAAACAGCAGCTCGCTCACTACCTAATGTTAGGACACAACAATGAAAGGAAACGTACAGGCTGGGAAAGCTGCAACCGTAACCACCAGGATAGCACATTCTCCCACTCAGTCTTTTATAAGTGATATAAAACTATTTAATAATAGTTCCCAGATGTACTTGAGCCACTAATGCGCTGAAGCAGCAGATGAATTGCATCAGCAGACTTTAACATCTCCTGTAATATATATATATATATAAATATAAATATAAATATACACCACTCTAGCAATTTGGTACATAGTTTCTCTGTCCACTGTTCACCCCCCACCCCCCACCCCCCTGTGTCTGCATTTTCTCCAGCGCTCACGGCATCTATAAAATAATGCTTTTATTTTTGCTCTCTCTCTCTTTCTCTTATTCTCCCCCCCCCTTTTTCTCTCTCTCCCTCTCTATCTCTCTCTCCATTCCTCTTTCTTATTCTTTCTCACTGTCTCTCTCTCCCTCCCTCTCTCTCTCTCTCTCTCTCTCTCTCTCTCTCTCTCTCCCTCTCT
>JAUZST010012076.1:0-11608 GCA_034779995.1 Parotocinclus haroldoi
ATATTATATAAAAATCTAATAATAAAGTAATAGATTAGCAGCAAAAGTTTTTATTCCCTAAAATGTAGACCAGTGTAATAGTTTAAATAAAGAAAAGCTAAAAAGAACAAAACAAAAATGAAAGAGAAATACATCATATAAATAAATAAATATAACCATATAGAGAGACCATATATTCATATTCTGAAGAATGTAAACAGACAATGTAAAAGTACATAATATAAGACAATAGTATTTATAATTATAATTAAATAGACAATATGTGTGAGTCTTGCTTAGTACAGGAATTAAAGTTACTATAGGTACTTGTGGTTGGAAGGTGTTGAGAAACCGACGCAGGCACTGGGAGAACATGCAAACTCCACACAGGTGGATTCCCAGGAATTGACCCAGGGATCTCTGGAGCCGTGAGGTGACGGCGCTAACCACAGCATCACTGTAACGCCAACCCTAAGAGCATTTAGCAAAAATTAATTCATTGATTTTCTTTACTGTGTTATCCTGATTTGGGTAATGTGAATACCAGTGCTTTTGATGGCAGCAGAGGCACAAGGCAGTAGCAAAACCCTAGACAGGATGTAAATCCATCGTAGGCCAAACACTCATACACACACGCACACACTCAATCTAACACGCACGTCTTTGGACTGTGAGAGGAAAGCAGATTACCCAGAGTAAACCCATGGTGACACAGGGAGTAATGCAAACTCAACACAGGTGGATTCTGAGCCAGAAATTGATCCCTGCGGATCTCTGCACCTGTTATTGCACCTTATAAGATGGATTTATAAGAGTGCTAAATGACGAAGTATAAACAAAGTCAGTATATGACTGTTTAAAACCTTGAAAAATGTATGGAATAATGGATATTGTAAGCGATTATTTTCTAGTATTTGTTAAACAGCTGTATGTTAAACCTTTCCCTCTTTCAGGTGAACTCTATGAAATCTTCACTCGAGGGTCTGGAGGCTGCAGTGGACCGAGCTCAGGGTGACCTGGAAAGCACTAACCGTGCTGTCAGGAAGGGAGAGACAGAAACACAAAAGGTGGAGGAAGTGCTTCAGAAACTCCAGAATGAAATCCTTCGTGACCTTTCAGAAGGGATCCGGGAGGTGAAGGAGGCACGGGAGCACGATTTCTCTTCACTGGAAAGGACCCTGGAGGAGCGCCTGGCTGAACTGAGTCGCTCCATCGCTGACAGCGTGGCAGAGTTCACTGGGGCTCAAGGAGAAGCTCAAGCTCAGCTCAGTGAACTCAAAGCTCGCCTGGAAGAGCACAATGAGCCTGGCAGCATCAAAGATGAGCTTTTGTCCATCACGACCGCAGTGGCTCAATTGCACACTGCCAACGAGGTGGCAGAGGGTAACGTGGGTGTTCTCAGGGAGAATGTTGCTTCGGTACGGACAGAGCTGCAGACGAGGAACGAAGAGGTGGCGTCCATGTCCGAGGAGATCGAAGCTGTACGGTCTGTTATCCAAAGCACTGCTGGCGTACTGAGGCAGGACATAACTGCAGTACAGGCCAGCATGGTGGCCCTGACCAATGACCTGCAGAGCTTACAGGATGGAGAGGATCGTGCCAGCAAGGCCCTCCAGAGCCTCGAGACAGAGCTCAGAGAAGAACTGACCAAGACTGAGAAGAGAGAAAACGAGCTGGAGGCCAGGTTGAAAGTCACTGAAGAAACCATAGAGGCTTTTGTGTCATCGGCAGCAGAGCAGACGAGAAGACTTGAGGCTCTTCTCTCCAAATATGACTCTCAGGAGAGTTCATTAGCTGGCCAAAGTCAGGCTGCAGCGAAGGCCCAGCAGGAACTGAAGGAAGAGATGCAGGAAATGAGGGATAGCCTTGGGGAACTCCACGCTATCATAAGTGCCTTGGCAGACTCAAATAGCAAGTTAGAATTGGTGAGGATGGAAGCTCCCGGACAGAGTTTGGAACGAAGCAAGCTAGAAAACAGTGAGACAACAGAGGAGCTAGCTAATGAAGAGTCACTGACAGAGGAGGTAAGTGAGGAAGAAGTAGCAGTAGAGGAGCCAGTAGCTGATGAGGTTGTAGCATATGTGGAAGACCCTAAAAAGGAGGAGGTGACTGATGAGGATTTAGCAGTTGAGGAAGATTCTGTAAATGAGGAGGTGACTGATGAGGATTTAGCAGTTGAGGAAGATTCTGTAAATGAGGAGGTGACTGATGAGGATGTAGCAGTTGAGGAAGATTCTGTAAATGAGGAGGTGACTGATGAGGATTTAGCAGTTGTGGAAGACACTGTACAGGAGGAGGTGATTGAGGTTGCAGCAGATGAGGAGTAGGTGCAGTAAGAGGAAGAGCTATAGTTTAAACAGTTAGTGGACTGTGAATCTAAATGCTGCACTGTTTTTTTCCTCGTTTTTTTGACGGATTTTGATACATGCTGCCTTACAGATCCAGATGCAATATTTCAATTGTTTAACATTTGCTCTGTTTTTCAATAAAACATTTAAAACCTGCTCACATTGTGCAGCTATCTGGTTAAACCCATTACTATACATATACAGCAAGGGCCAAAAGTTTGAGCTCAAAGCCAAAAGTGAATTTGTGAGCAAGTGAGGCTTGTTGAGAACCAAAAATGAGGAGTCCCAAATTTTCCCATAAGTAAAACAGTCAATTGAATTAGTCCATGGAGTTGTATTGTACAGGTGCTTCTTCATTCTGAAGGGGATGTGTTCAGACAAATCCGTTTAACAGGGCTTAATGGGATATGGGAAGGATATTAAGATCTTTAAAGACAAATAAGTAAAACGCTTAAATAAATCTACAGTTGTAAAAATCATTAGCACAAAGCTTATAGTATAATAAAGTGTTGAAAAATATCATGCAATTTGGTTAGTAATGGATTGAAAGTGAAAAGTAAAAGCAAAACACTTACTCTAGTGGTGAACTTTGGACACTAGCATAGCTGCTAAGCTATCTGCAGCCTGTGTTCTGGAACATTCAACATTGTTTTATTTTCAGTTTGCTCTTGTGTCTAACCTTTTTAGGATCCATTGAGGCTTATTTGCACTAAAAGCCAGTACTGTAGATGTAAAAATAAAGAAAAATATCAAAATAGTGGAAATCTTCTCTGTGGGCTGAGTCACTGTGTAATGAATCATGACTTTATGAGTCTAGTTCTGATTAATTAGTTGTGTGCCTCGACTCGTACACGTTTAAGCAAGTGCACCGAATACTGAGCAAATGACAAGAACCAGGATAATTGTTTTCTAGTCAAAATGGGTTGAGGACCAAATTTGATGAGTTTTGAGGTGGTCAAGAACTGTGTTACTGTACACGACATATCGTATCACCATCATAACAATTTGAGTCTTTCAAAAAAATCCTATATAAAAATGTACCACGGGTGTAACGAAACATTCTGCTCATCATTCGATTTATGATAGAGTTCACTATTAGATTTCCTCACGGTTATTGATACTTCATTTGAAAAAAGCCTTTTTTTCTGAAGTGTAAACAATCCAAAACAATGCACATTACCTTGTTTTAGGTTCTAAACAAAAACATTAGTCCTCTGCAAATAAAAGAGATGCCTTGAAACGGATTTGTAAAAAACAACATTTTTGAAGAATAACAATTTGAAAAATCTTTAAAATAACTTTTGCTGTATAAAAACAATTGCACCCTCTGGTGTTAACAAATGATATTGTATTAGATGGCATAATAAGATTGAATGCATAATCCAACTTGATCATGTACATTGTGATGTGTTTAGCATTTGTTAGAGATTCCAATTCAGCCCGATTACGATTTTCTTTCTCTTGAATGAATGGCAACATACAAACACATTTTTGTTCAACTCCTCTTTTCTTCATCGTTAAAAAAAAATAAACAAAATTGCAGGGGCTGCAGGTTTGTTCCTGGCTCTGCTTTTTCACTAGTGTTAGCTTTATCTTTGCCTTTTTACATTTATCAAATTTTGCATTTCGCATATTCAGTGGAGTGATGCTGTTTTAAAAGACTTAAATTCGTTGTTACAAACGTTTTCAGAGTTGTCCCTCCATGGCCTAAACTTTTTTCCATGCGCAGCTAACAGCACTCTACTTACATGCTGGAGATATGGCTGTGTCTGAAATAGATCCTTATGCCCTTATTAGTATCCCTACTAACTCATTAGGCCTGTATTCATTGTACTCATTAGATATAGAGGCCTACTTACAGACTATTAATTAGCACTAAAAACAGAATCAAATCTGTTGATCTGTGTTATCCCAGTATGATTTCACAATATCTCAGTGTGTCTAGTGATGTTTTTGGCTTTCTTTGTCTTCAGTCCCCCCCCCCACACCAAATAAATGTTCAGTGGGATTTAGGTCATGTGACTGTCCATGGCTGTTTTGGGTCATTTTGCTGCAGTATGAAATATTCTCTACTAAAATCAAACAGACTAAATGCTGTCAGGCTTTATATCCCCACTGTGTACAGTCAAACCCCATTATCTAACTGTATATTGTGTCTGGAAATGGCTCGGAAAATGAATTTTCGAGTAACAGAAGCTCTGTATTCAGAATTTCTTATGGGAAAATCCTTCTTTCGGGAAGTTTTTTTCATGAGCTTGCTATTGGGGTGCAGGAGACTTTCATGGATGCGCTCTCTCTCTCTCGTTGTCATGTTTGCGTGTGAATGCAAAATCTACAGAACATTTATAACGGTGTAAACCAAACGGAGGATGTGTATGCGTAAGCTTTTGCGTAACATTCTCCTCTGAGGTTCTCCTAGTAAATATTTGTTGCTGTAAGTGCATGAGTGTAAATAAAATGATAAAGCATCTTCTGCAATGTCAAGGTCAAAAGGCGTGTTTACAAAAAAAAAACAGCTGCTGGATCTGGACCCATGTAGATCAAGATGATCCACTGATGTCAACTCTAATGAGATCAACCAAAAGAGGAACAACATCCTCTGCTGCCTCACGGTGAGTTTCTTCAATAACTGATCTTAGAATAAATCTCTGTACAAACCAAGTGTAGCTTCTTACCCATTGGAAGAGACAGGTACAGGTACAGGTAGAGGCAATATACCACTGCTTAACACTCACTGGTTGCTTAGGGTTCATGTTCCTGATTATAAAATGTGAGATGGTTAAAATACTTTGTATGTTTCCACAGGACATTAGATATGTGAGAGTTTGGATACCAGGTTTTGATTATACCAGTGGGTTTCAAGCTTTTTAAACAAAGTACCACCCATAAGTCTCATTACAGAAACCCATACAAGACGACCACACCTTTACATATTAATGTGTAAAAGCATATTTCTGTAAAAGCAGTCTAGAGGTTTAATCCTTTAAATCTCCATCTTTAATGCCCACATGAAATCTTTAAAAACTATTGATTTTGGACAAATGCAAAAGAATTTTCGTAGAAATTCGTCTCAAATTCTGAATTTAGAAAGCAGATCTTAGATTTTCAATAATTAAATAATTATTCAATGATTATATAATTACTGAATGCATTTTCCAAGATTATTTGGCATACCACCTCATGCTCCTTCAAGTATCACCAGTTTGAGAACCACTGGTGCAATTGAGCAAGTTTACATATGCTTTGGAATGACACTTTCTGACCATTTTATGAGGTTCACCCAGTATATACACTCATCATCATTAGGTACATCTCAGTGTTTCTATTGACCATTCTACCTGTTCCACTTACCATACAGAAGTAATCTGTCATTCAACAATTACAGACGTTAGGTCATCTATTTTACTCCAGTCTTTACGCTGTTTCTCTAATGGTCAGGATCGCCATAGATCAGCTACTACTTAGAATCAATTAGGTATATGACAGCGCGTTCAAGGTGATGACTTGTCCTCCAAATTCACACAGATCTCAAAAAGATCAAGTATCTGTGGGATGTGCTGAACAAAGTCTGATCCATGGAAGTCTCACCTCACAACCTGCAGGGCTTTAAAATCTGCTGCTAAGGTCTAAAACATCTTAGGAGGTCTTGTTGTCATGCATCGATGATGAAGATAAAACATTTGGTTTTAATGTTATGACAGTACGTGTAGGCTTTGACTGTACACACTATGAATTCGCCAATGTCGCCCTCTTGTGGTAGTACACACAGCTGTTGTTCGAGCACAAGTATGCAGAAAGTTTCAGTCCATTTCCTGCATTGGGCTGCTTGGAACAGGCCTCTGAGCAAACGGAGGCCACACTTTGGAATAAAGGGACCACAGTTTTGCTTCTCACTGAAAACGTCACAGGGCGATCCTCTGGAATGTTATAACAAAAATGCAAATTCTCTCCCTAAGTAAGTAAGTAAGTAATCCAGATTCAATGGATTTGAACTGTCCCCAATCGAAATCCTAATGCTGAATGGTAAAAATGAGTTTTCGGTTTGAAAGATGATATTGTTCCAGATTGAAATTGATTAGTGTGTTGCAGTTTTGTTTACTAATGCAAATTGTTTGGCTTTTTAAACCAAAATAGGCTACCTGAATGTTTCTCATTAAGGAAATTGTTCGACAGAAGCCAATTTAAATTCATACATGGGGAAAATTCCTACTTGGTGCCTTTATATATAAAACTCATCATAATACACATGCCACCTACACAACACTAATCCGTTGTTGGCCTGGGAATTGGTTCCTGACAATCCACCATTGCATTCCTCTGCCTCAGACAGCCAGTTGTGTCAGATCAATGATATCAGCCTGATTAATGGTTTTAGTGACTTTTTAATTGTTCTCTGCTGTCTTGGAACTGTTTTTTTTAGTACTTAATGCTACAACATATAAAAAAACAACCATTACTTTTAACTGCTGAATAAAAGAGTAGGTATTGTAACTGTACCTTTATTAATACTAAAGTACCACATTTATTTTAAATCCTTAAGAGACCTGAATCAGTCACTTTTAATCATTAAAACTCAATATAAACTGAAATGTAATTATATATATATATATATATCAGATATATTATAATTTTATTTTATATAACGTCACATTGACTCTTAATGGGCTAATGCAGAGACCCTGCTGACGCTCTTGACCATTTTCTTTCTTTAATTTATTCATTCATTCATTCATTCATTCATTCATATCATATCCGCTAAAAATAATTTAGGGTTGCTGAGAGCTCAGGTCCCAACCAGCAGCACAGCCATTTTAAGTCAATCCGTCACAGGGCACATAAATGCGCAGACACACACATTCACACTGGGCATTTTAGAGACACCAATTAATCTAATGCGTCTCTGGAATATAGGAGGAAACCCATGCAGGCAAAGGGAGCAAAAACACTCTTTTACATGCAATTCAATGGGCCAAATTAGACCTCTTGCCATTTTTACTATTCTGCTGGACAAAAACTTGGTGAAATTAATCTCTGTTATAGGATTTAATGAAAACAAAAACATGTCTTACAACATATTTTATGACTTATCTTTATCTGATTTAAATTGTCTGATTCGAACCCTTTGTTAAAATACTTCTCCAACATCAAACCTTTTGTTCAGCATCTTAAATAACAGGATTATGTAAAATTGTAGTTTTAGCCCCAGGTACCGTCACTGCAGGTTAGAGTTCGGTGTGTATCAATGTTTTGTTGAGGTCGTTCTGGTGCAGAATATCAGTAGTCAGCACTAATTCTAGCGCCTCCTGAGCTTGTGTACTGTCTTTCCGGACAGCTGCAAGTTTGGCTACGCTCTCCTTCATCTGTGCAATGTCTTCTTGCCTCTTCATGACCTCCTCGGCCAGGTCGCCGATCCTCAGGGTCAGGTCATCCAGCTGGGGCCCGAGCTTTGCAAAGTCCCTCTTAATGGTTGACACTTTGGGCCTGAGATCGGTTGCGAACGTTACTGTCCTCATCACCTTGGCTCGTGCGCTCTCCAGATTTAGGAGGCGCTCTGAGAGTTTCTTGTCGGCGGCGTACAACTCAGGCAAGTGTCTCCGAATCTGTTCAAGGTTCTGAGCGTTCTTCTCTGTGTTGCTTCTCAGGCCTGAAACACGATCAATGCTGGCTGCCAGCAGCTCACCGATGCGCTTGGCCATGAGCTTCTCAGCCTGAGCCACCTTCTTCTCGAGCTCACCTGTCTGAGTCACGAGAGCATCCACATCGCCCTCCAGGCCTCCCATTCGCCTTACATCAGTACGAACCGAGGCCACTTTGGCTGTCACATCATTGGAGATGGCGGTGGTGCGGTTCTCTATGCGCTCTACGGCCCGAGTGATGCCAAGCAAGTTCTCGTTTAGCTTCTGATGACGCTCAGTGAAGCCCGAGCTCCATACCTTCAGCTGAGACACCTCCTGTTCCAGGCTGCTCAACTGGGACAGTGACGACTGAACTTCCTGGCTCGCCAGCAGCACCTGCACATTCTCACACTATAGCAGGAGAAGAGACACAAACACAAGGTGTGATTATATCCTTAGATGACCTTATATTTTGAAGGCACCTTATGAAGCTCTACTGAAGAAAAAGTGGTTCCCAAATGGGGGCGGTATGGTAAAAATGTTATATCATAATAATGAGATATTTACACGATACGATATATTTGAACACAGTACATGCGATGGCAGAGAAAATGCCTTAGTAATGACAGATTCTTAAAAATTATTCTTCAAATATTATTTCATAATTAGGATAACATTTTTTTATTCCTCCCACTAAACAAGGCTAATTACATACTTTATAATGAAACTCGCTGTTGGTCAGTGTTCTTTAAGCACTGACAAAATCTCATTTTGCTCAGAAATACCCATCGTCTATTACAATAACAAAATTGATCACAGTACGATACAATATCGTCATATTGCCCGGGCCTAGTTACCCAGTTGGCACACTCACAACAGTGTTGTGTATTTCGTCTCTGCAATATAACAACTTTTCTACTAACAAAGTTTGTGATTGTTTTAAATCAAGCAATTTATTAATTTCTCCATGTGTTAATCACATCTTTTCTAATTCCCCTCTAAATTGCACTCAGTACGCTGAGGTTGAATGGTTTGCATGCTGCTTGGGTGTTAGGGTGTACTCACACCAGGCGATTATACGCTGAGGCGGACTCTGTGCCCCTGCGCTTTGCCCAAAACAAGTCAAAACGGAAGTGCAACCATGAAGTGTTTTGTGCCGGAAAGCACATTCTAAGTATTATGATGATGCAATCGTGCCTGGGTGCAGTATGTTTGAAGCACAATCGGCAATCAGGCCAGTGGGGTAGTGAGATAAATGCCCTTCAGCGCAGGCCAAGGCCACCAGGCTCAACGAGCGTGTGTGTATGCATGTACTAAATGATCCAATAAGGATCCATTTTCTACGGTTATCTTATTATTCGAGTGGTAATGCATACAGCATACTGTGATCTAGTAATCTGACGTATACAGCTGGATTTCACCGCAGTATTCAGAGTACTAATAGCATGTGCACCTGTTACCAGAGTTCACAGCAGCTAAAGGAAAAAAACATGGTATATTTATATATACCAGCTATGGGATTCTCAGGTGGGATCTGGCATTTAAGCGGATACCCATCTACCAGCTAACACTCTGAAATGCAATAGAACATTGTTTTATTTTATATTAAATATTGAACTTTACATCACATCTTTCTGTGAGATTATTGACTGGTTGCAAAGTACAAATTTGATAATTGAATGGGATTGCCATTCTCTGATTACTCAAGTGCATGTAATACTCCTTGATTTGATTTCTTTGTGTTTTTCATTTTTAAAAACAGATATTCTGCACGTTCCCCTATATTACTAAAGATAGAATCCCCCACAACTGTATTGAGTTGGACTAACAATGCAATGAAGACCAATTTATGGATTCTTATACACCCAATTCACTTTCATAAAGATGACAAAATTAAGCAAGCATAAAGGAAATCGGTGCTATGACATCATCAAGTAATGATGTTTATTATGACTCATGCGGGGTTCCAGTATGGTACATCATAGTACACAGAACAAAAAAAAAAATTCAATTCACATTTCAAATTCATCCTCTACATTTACACCAAAGACCAAATATCTGAAACCACTAAATAAATGCGTCAAATATGCTGTTCATTGCAAATCATATCGTCTGTAGCCGGATTTAACCCATAGAGGACCAAGGGACATATTTTGGCTCATACTTTTAATGGAGACTACATGCATGATTGAAACAACCAACGATCCTGAAAGGGTTAAAGTGAAGTGTCGCAGGGAAAAATGCCTCAAGTGGTTCTTTGTTAACACTTTCAGTATCTATAAGATATTAAAAACAAACAACCTTTACAGTTTCTAAAGTGTATTCTTGGTAGATTCCTGATTATTAGGAATAGATTATGTTACGAATGTCTTAAAGCACATTTGTAAGTCGCTGTGAATAAGGGCGTCTGCTAAATACTGTAAATGTAAATAAGCACAGAAAATCAAATCAGACCAGTTCATTGTGGTTCTTCCTCGGTTGTTGTACTCGCACGGTGATCACCTGCTGATTCTGGAGCACCAGATTTCTCCCAATCATTCAGTTGTTTCATTTTGACTGTGTCCATAACCTCCCTCTTATCACGTTCAGATCCCTCTGTCCCATAATCCATCTGCAGTCGTCTCTGCACACGATTAAGCTCTTTGACAGCATCTAGGACATCTTCGAGCTTGTTCCTCACCTTCTTCGCACTGGTATCCACCTGCAGCTCACCGAGAGTCTGCTGGAGCTCCAGAATCTCAGCCAGGACTCGGAGCATACTGTCCTCTGTGCCAAAAACCTGCAGCGTGAGCTCCTCTATCCTCCTTTCAACCCCACTGAGGTCTGCACCTAACCTAAGGATGGACCTCACTGCGTCCTCCACGATGGGCAGCTGAGTCTCGCATTGCTTGGCCCGTGGCTCTGTCTCTACCAGCTTCTCTTCCAGCTCCACATCCTTTTTGGACATTAGCTTAAGCTGCTCATGAAGCATAGTCACCTGCTTGGTGTTCCAGTCCAGCTGATTTTGAACGCTCTTGGCGTCTTCCTCCTCTGTGCGATCCAGCACGCGCCCGTTTCTCCTCGAGCTGTCCTCCAGCTCCTCCAGGCGTTGAGAAAGAGCACGCAGATGCTCCTCAGCGTCGTTAACGCGCTCCGTCACGCGACCGTGAACCGTCCGGGACTCTGATCTCAGTGTCGAAAGGTCCTCGGTCACGGTGGCCAGTCCCTCTTGCCACGTCTCGGTTACGTTCAAGAAACGATCATTCGCGCTCTGGAGGCGATCTGAAGACAAACTCTGATCCTTCTGCATCGCTGTAATGATGCTGTCGAGGGAGGTGATGTCGTGTTGTAACTTGCTTAATCTGGTAAAAGAGGACAGTGCCCCCTTCAGATGGTCTTCGGAGGCCTCCAGCTGCACCCACAACACAAAAGAGGGTGTTTTCGCTGTGGCTCTGCAGTGACTCTCAGCAATGTACATGGTAAAATACTACATCTAAAGCATATTCATGTGTTTAAATAATAACACTAAATAGTGATTTTAACTATAACTCAAATATATATATATATAAGTACAGAAACAAATCCTATTATATACGTGTAATTTTATTCGCTTATTTGGACCAAAATTCCGTTTAATCAGACCAAAGAACGTGAGAAGCGAATAAGAAAAAGAAGCCACAAGTCGCC
>JAUZST010012077.1:0-11608 GCA_034779995.1 Parotocinclus haroldoi
GCGACTTACAACTCATACAGTCTTACAATCCAAGCAATTGTGGGTTAAGGGCCTTGCTTAAGGACCCAACTGTGACAACTTGGCAGAGGTGGGATTTTGAACCCAGGACTATCAGGTCCAGAGTCCAGTACCTTAACCGCTAGGCTACCGCAGTCCCCCAGAGAGGATGGGTGAGATCATGTATTGTGGGATTTTGGCCAACAACCTCCTTCCCTCAATAAGAGATGGATCGTGGCTGAATCTTCCAGCTTGACAATGACCCAAAACACACAGCCAGGGCAACTAAGGAGTGGCTTTGCAAGAAGCATGTCAAGGTCCTAGAGTGGCCCAGCGAGTCTCCAGACCTGACTCCAATAGAAAATCTGTGGAGGGATCTGAAATAGCAACGACAACAGCCCTGAAACCTCAAAGATCTGGAGAAGATCCGTATGGAGGAGTGTTCCAAAATGCCTGCTGCAGTGTGTGCAAAGTGTACTGTCATGTGATGGGCATCTCTGAGCTGACCGGTCAACCACAAGGGTACACAAGCCTACAACAGTAATCTGCTATGACAAACCTATTTTTTAAAAGCGGAACTATGCTTATAATCAGTTCACTGTGAAGCTCATGTAACTTTCTGTTTTGTTTCTTTTCCTTCTTGTCTTAAAATTGTGTACAGTTGTAGTAATGTGCAGTATTTATCACTGTATATTTTAAGTGGGTACTCTCAAATAATAGTGGTTTTCTAGTCGGTATAATATGTATAATACATATACTACAAAACTGAGAGCAGCAACGGATTACCTTTTTTAAATAAGTTGCTTAGCCTTTTGTCAGGAGGAATTGTGACTCCAATGGAGTGATCTGTCATAAAGACTTCTCATCCTCTGTGAATAAAGCATGCATTCACCAACTGAAACCAACTCTGATGTCTATGTAGCTATAGAAGAAAATCCAGGTAAAGCTAGGCTCTATCTAGCTAATTAAGAAGTGGCTGGAAGGGCTTGGTACAAGCATTGCTGTCCACGTAGTAGCAGGCAGAATGGTGATGAAGTCTAACTTTTCTCGGTCCTCTTTCTACTTGTATGAATACAAACACAGATTAGCCTGAGGAACGGTTTGTATTTTTGGGTAGGACACAAGACAGGCATTGTAGATTGATATGTTTTATTGTTTGTTGTACTCAATACAATTTAGTAATATTCATCCTAAATGTACACTAAGCTTGATTCAAAGAATTATAAAACAAATGTCAACTGACTAGTTTAAAAATAGTCCAGTGCATTATCATAAAACAATGACTAAAATATTTTCTTTATAACAAACCGCAGGAGAGTTGGTGATATTTCATCAGGACCACAAGGTAATATAAAATTTTCACACATATTCCTATTTTGAGACATTTGGTAATGTTCTGATACATGCCATGATGATAGGAAACATTTACTATAAACCTCACATACTCAACTGTACAGACATACTCTGAGGACATCAACTTTGTTTATGCCCTACTTAGTTTGCTCTCTTCAGGTCCTTCATAACTTCTGGATAGTCTCTAAGCACTTGGTAAAAACTCTCCACTGAAAGAGAAAAAAGATGACATAATGTCTGAGCTCGAACTGTAGCCAAATGCTTTCCTCTGTTCAGAAGACATGTCTCTGGTAAACAGACAAAAAAACATGATGATCAGTATATCTTCAAAATCCTTAGTAACGTTAATGATTAGAGCTAGATAAACGTATCACGTAAAATCTTAAGATTGAATTTTTACTGACTATGTACATCTCAAAATAATTGTCACCATTCCTACATATACATAAAAATTATAAACAATCACAAACAATATCCTAATCACATGGAAAATCTGAAATAAATGTAATCTAAAATGTAGTGTTTTCTCTGGGTGCGCCTTGTTTCTCCCATAGTCCAAACAGTGTGTGTTAAGTTATTTTGTGTCTCTAAAAGTTCCCCTAGTTTCTGAGCGTGTGTGTGAGTGTGTGTGCCCTATGATGGATTGGCGCCCTGTCTGAGGTTGTTCCTGCCTTACTCCCTATGACTCCGGGTAGGCACCGGCTCTAATCCGTGTGTAGGATCAAGCAAATGAAAAAGTGAGTGACAAAAACCCTTCAAATTATGAACAAAATGTAATTGTGAAAGGTATGTGTTCTTATACTTTTCATACCCCCTGTCTTGCCTGTTTCTGCCTCTTCTCAAACCCTGTAGTCCTGCTCTACTTGTCCCCTCCTCCCAGCTCTTTATATACCTGCCAATACAAATCTCAGAACCAACATCTCGCATATTGCACCCACTCCCCCTGGTCATTACAAAGGGTTTAACTCATACTCTTGGGCCGATGAAGGGGCTCTTACTATGGCATTCCAACTTGAGTATTGCAGTACAGTGAGGCTGGAAAGATAGTGAACCATACAGACTTTTATGTATTTCTGTGCAAATATGAACTAAAACATCATCAGATTTACGTTCTAAAATAGATTTGTATGGGTATGTATAGTATAGGTGGCGACAGTATGTGTCTATTTGTCACTTATACCAACCTCCAAAATATCCCCCATCACAAAGCTCTTTCGGGAAAGTCTCTGTCTCCATGACTACATGCCCATGCTCGATGAAGAACATGCGGTCACCAAGAGTATTCCCTCGTATGATGACATCACCTTCCTGGAACACCCCATACTGCAAATGTGAGACGATTGTGCTAATAAAGTTGATATTGCAGTTCTGGAAAATGGGAACTCTTCTCACAAGGCTCGAGCACATGATCATCAAAATCTCCTTTAAAAAAGGAACATGAGGAATCATTCAGCTAGTCTTTAAACCTTTTAAACATACATTAAAAAAATCTGCAGTTACACTGATGAGTGCTACCTCTTTGATAGATGAAGACACCCAATTTAATACATCCTTCTCATCATACCACTTTCCTCCATAGCGAGCCTGAAAATAATTGCTCACACGAAGACGAAGATCTTTAGGAAGCTTCACGGAAGTCATATACTCTTCCAGGTGGTTCAGCTATAGTGGAAACAATATACTAAAATATTATCTGACAGTCTAGCAGTATATTACGTATTGGTGGGTGGATTGTCGCACCTTGTTTTTATAAGCTTTCGCTGTCAGATCTGCATCAGTCATCAATGCTACTGTGTTAGCAACAAGCACCGTGTACATAAGGGCTCCCGAAACAATGCTGGTCATGACAATCCACAGCTCCACCTCATCTAACACAAAACCAATGACAATCTATTAGTTGTAGCACTTATTACACAATTACAATTAATATCTTAATTTACTGACTGATAAAAAGGGAACTTTTTACTTGTTGGAGTATCAGATGATCCGTAAGATATAGCAGTCATATGTGACAGTGCACGAAACACTCCAAATGAATACTTCTCTCCCACTGAGGCATTCTGAAAACAGTATTCATACAGTATTTCCTCAGTTCTTGTTGTTAATTCCCATGGAATGAATTAATTGAAAAAAAAAAATCATTTTAACCAAATCCACACTGTATAAGGCATTATATGTATTAATGGAGTTGCATGGTACATGTGGTCCCTTATTTATGATGGGTATAAGTCTAAGGTTCTGACAAATCCATCAGAAGTATGCATCATGAACCGATAATTTTATATTCAATCATTATACATCATTGAGCATATTACAGATGGGCACTTGCATTAAAAACCAAAATCATTTAAATAAGGCTTATTTTATAATAATAATATTAATGGACTGAAAGTAAAAAGTAAGTAAGTAAGTAAAAAGTAAGAGCAAAACACTTACAGTGTTTATTATTGAACTCAGGGTACTAGCATTTTACTAGCTGCTAACTGCAGCCTGAAAGCCAAGATGATTCTGTTCCTGATTTCCTTTTGGTATTCATTACATTAATCATTTTAGAACCCATTGAGACTTATTCACACCAAGAATACGGTACTGTGAATGTAGAAAATAAGAAAAACATTAAAAACTCTGAGATCTGCACTGAGATCTAATGTGAGTGTAAAATGCTTAATCACTGTGCACTGAGAATGATTAATTAATGGAGTTTCGTGCCGTGACTCGTACTAGTTTAATCGATTACTGTGATTACTGAGCAAACAACATGAACTGAGACAAATATCTTACAGTGGGCCACATTTGAATACCCCTGCTTTGGACTGTGGGAAGAAATCAGAGGACCCAGAGTAAACAAACACAGACACAGGAAGGACATGCAGACTTCAAACAGGGAGGACCTAGGCTGCTTTACAATGGGATGGAACCCAGGACCTTCTTACTTTGAGGCGGCACTTACTTTGCTACCCACTGAGCCACCGTGCCACCCCCAAAACCTAGCAGAGGATAATTTTTGATTCATCGACCTCTGGGTTATGGGCCCATCATACTTCCACTGCGCCACTCTACTTTACATTGCATCAAAGTGTCATATCTTCATATGTTGTTCCATGAAAACATAGTTACAAAAATGTGAGAAGTGTACTCACATATTTGAGAAACTGCATGGGTGGTGGTTAATTCTCAGCACTGCAATGGCACTAGTGTGCTGGTGGTGTGTTTGTGTGCTTTAATGGTGTGACTGGATTGATAGAGCAGTACAGCTGGAGTATGTAAACACGGCGTTTAAATTTTGGTTGGTGGCCTATTTTTCATCCATCAGGGACACAGGTGTTTAAAAACTCCAGCATCACTGCTATGTCTGATCCACTCATACCAGTTCAATACACACATTATCTCAATACCACCACATTAATGCCTGAGCAGTGCTGAGAATGAACCACCATCCAAATGGAACCTGAACAGAGTAAAGGTGACTAACAAAGAATGGTAAGTGGAACTGAAGACATGGACAGCGAGTGCAGAAACAACCATGTCTACCTAACAAAGTGTGATGAGTAATACGCGTATATACTTATTTTTAGCTCAAGTTGCTTTACCAATTCTATAAACAACAACCAGAGACTACTACCAACTGTATTAACATATACAGTACTGACCACCCCTGTGTCAACCAACCATATTCAGGCAATTCCTTTTGAATGACTAACACCATATGAACTTACCATGAGATTTTCTCGTCGCACCCAACAATCTGATGGAAACTCTTCCAACATGGGAACAAAATACTGCACACAACCATTCCAGTGGCACAGAAGAAAAATCATCATGAACAACGACAGGATCCGAAACAAGACCCGAACGACCTCCAGATTTGCATTTGACACCTAGCAACAAAGTTCTATATATCAGAACATATCACATACATATAGATTACTGTTAAAAAGGCACACTTACAGTAGGAAAGATGTAAAGCAAATATGTTCAAAAACCACAATATAAAACATTTCCCAATTATTAACAATATCGAAAAATACCACAAAGTATTAATTGCATATAATTAACACGACTCTTTACTTTCATAACAGCAATTTTATATACAAGCCCAAATCAGAAAAAGTTGGGAAAGTCTGAGAAATGCATTAAGAACAACAAGCACAGTGTTTCCTATGTTTAATCTGACTTTTATTTCATTGCAGACAGAATGAACCTGAGATATTTCAACTTTTGTGTGGTCAACTTAATTTCATTTGTTAGTAAACATCCATACCTACATTTCAGGCCTGAGCCAGTAAAGCACTTTGTAATGTTGCCATTTCTTTTCATCACACTTAAGATGATTTGACAAGCGATTCAGTGTTTCAGATGTTATTCTGTCCTGTTCTTCCTGCAAACGCATCTTAAGATGGGGCAATAGTATGGGGTTGCTATTGTTGCATTTGTTTAAAAAATTCTCCACACTTTCTCTATTGGGAACAGTTCAGAACTCCAGGCAGGCCAGTCCAGTACCCGTCTCCTCTTCTTCTGATGCCATTACTTTGTGTAAATTATGTGGTTTTGTATTGTCTTGTTGAAAAATACTGACGTTTTGAATTCAGCACATGTTGCTTTAAGATCTCAATGTACTTTTCTGCATTAATGCTGCCATCGCAGAAGTTTAAAATACCTTTCCCAAAGGACCTGACACAGCCCCATACCATAACAAATCATGTATTTTGGACTTGTTTATGACAGTCTAGATGGTCACATTGTTTTTAAACATTGTAATACTTTTCTCAAGCATTTGTTGACAAACTGGAGATGCTGTGACCATCTCTGCTCATCAATGGTTCAGCCTTTTTGATGTAGCAAGTCGTGATTTCAATTATTCCTATTCCTATTTTGACATCACCTGTTTGAAATCACATAATTATTTAGTTTTTTTTAAAATTATATACTAGCTTTAAATGACCCTGTCCCAAGTTATTTTTGTACTGAAAAAATTTTAATTACATTTTTAAAAATGCTTAATTGGAATTTTAACATCATGTGTCATATGATAACATCTAAAATATGTATTTATCATTTAATATTTACAATGCAGAATGAGTCTATAAGAAGCCCAAGGAGGTTGTGATCCCCTTTTTGAGTCCTCTCAAAATTTCTTCCTTATAATGTTTAGGGATTCTTTGTTGCTATTGCTGACCTACTCTTGCTTCACTAAGGCTTGGGTTTAGATTATAGAAGATAACAGAAAACTGTGAAGGTAATTTGAGACAATGTCATGTTGTAAAATTCGCTAAATAAATCTGACATTGATTACCAGTATCCTATATGATTTCAGTAATGAAGATCTAAAATGTAGGAAGGATAGTTTTTACTGAATGTCACTGTAAAGTTGTGAAGACTATAAAGATCTACAGTTAGGTATGTACAATTAAGAATAAAGGTTGTGAAAGTAACTCACTTTCTCCACTTCGTTGAAGAAGCGCACCAGGCGAGACACGCGCAGCAACCGCACAAGGCTTATGATCCGCACAAACATCAGGATGCGCATCATTTTAGTGGCTTTAGAAGACGGAGAATCACCATGATATTGTAGATCCTGGATAACAAATATTTATATCAAAGATCTTTTGAACATGCATCATTTAATGGTGAGCACTGCTAAGACAGTAAAAAAAAAAGGTCTCACCGCAATGAGTAATATGTAACCGACTGGAAATGCTGCAATCAAGTCAGGTACAAACCAACTCTTTAAGTAATTCTGTCGGATGGATTTCAGATCCAGAATAGCTGCCTGTGTGTTGCACAAAAGTAGCATTTTAAGGGTTAGAATGACGTTAAATGCTTTCCTGTAACCGCAGAATGTTACCTCATTGTCCTCGGAAATGATTCCCATCCGAAAGTTCAGTCCCACATCCACAAGAAAAAGAGTATCTGAGAAGATATTAAATCCCTCCCAGCCTACTCCACCCTGGCCGTCTAAAAATGCAATCTCTATCGGGATCCCAATCAGGTTCAGAAATGTTATGGTCACCATACACAGGATGTAGTAACTCCTGAATAAATCAAAAGTGAGATTACAAAGAAACGTTCATAGGGTATAGAGTATACAATGATAAAACCATGCAATTTGAAACAGTGCGATGATTTCTGTTAGGTCAAGTCTGAACTTGTAGGAAGTCAAGACATTCAAGTCCCCTGAATGTGTGATGATATTATCATATCATATTATATTATACCACTGGTTACTATAACTTCATTAGCTTGTGACTGATTTCTAGCATATATGTAAATCAGACAGTACCTCAAAGGACTGAACGGGTGGATAACAAAGACTCCTCTCTCTCGTTGTCTGATGCATTCCTTCTCCACAGCCACTTCGCTGCCATATACATACAGAGACTGCCTGTTTAACTGGGGCAGCAGCAGATTTCTCCATGCATCCCAGCTGAAGCGCCCAGAGCTCTCAGGTGCTTGCTTTTCCATCTCTGGTTCCTGACTAAGCACGATGATCACGAACCCACGTTTAACATCACTGTGCCTCTCTGACAATTTTATTTCTGGAACACTTTTATGCTGATCGTGCCTTTCTTTCCCTTACTTGTTCACAAAACAGCAATTTCCCAGGACTGGTGTTTGTCTGAGTGGGGAAGCAGTGAAGAGAGTATACACAAGATTTTCCATTCTCTCCTTCTCTTCATCACTGCCAGGCCTTCAACAATCTCATCAACTATTCAGCATCTACGCTTCATGTGTACCTGAGTAAGGAGCGTCTGTCTGGTTCACCGACACAATAGGTGGTTTTGAATATCATGGTCAAATGTGTCATCTGCAGCAGGCAGATGGTTGTGACAAAAATAAATGCCTGACTGACACTGGGTAGTTTTACCACCCAAAAATAAAGACTAATGACCACTAATGACTGTGATGGGAAATGATATATTTTCCTGTTTGCATTAGAAAAAATGACAGTTTTTTTTCTGGTGCCAGCCTTTGGATTTTGTAGAATCCCTACTGCAGATAAAATACCACACTTACCACATACTGAGGCTGATCATACATGTTCTTTAGTGGTTTAAGTGTTGAATTGCAGGCTTCTCTTATCTCCATTATCTCTGTAGAGAGTGTCATGACACACGGTTAAGTTTCAGTGTGTCATTCAAAGTAACGCATTGGATAATTGATCTTCAGTTCACAGAACAGTGACTCGAAAGGCACGACTTAATGTTTAGAAACGATCACATCACTACGTAGATCTATATTCAAACTAACTCCAAAATTGAAAAGATTAGAATTGATTTATTCTGTGCTATGGTCATATAGCTGTTGCTGAATTGCCGTACAACAATAATGGTAAAGCAAAAGATCTCATCTGGTATGAGCCAGGTTTTGAGATATTCATTCCTGAGAGTTAATGTAATTTCTGTAATCCAGCTTTAAAAATAGCTGCAACTAGAAATCTGGGAGCTAAGCACCATGTGAATGCTGAGCTTGCAGTACTGGGTGTACAGCAGGGAGCAAATCTGGTTGGTTGGACACATAAAAAGTTAGTTCTGTTCAAGTACACATATTAATGGGACAAATTGGAGCCGTTGTATTGTGTGGTGCTGTAAACATTGCATATTACAAGTGTGAAACATTCTACTTTGATTCCACTTAAACTGGCCAGGCTCATAGTGGACATGGGGTGGTGTGGGGACTTCAATGCCTGTCCCAGAATTCATTGGACACTGGCAAAAGTTCTGCCTAGAACTTTGTCCCACTTCCATGTCTGTAGGAACTGGTATTTCCAGCAGCTGGCTCATAGCTTTGAGCCATGGGAGCTGCCTTTAAATATTATATGTGAAACTGTATTATACTGAAATATAAACAAATACATTTAGACCAGACAAAAAAGTGAGTGCTCAGGTGTTGTAGTGGCATGAGACACTGAGTGAATGCATCAAATCAATTTCATGTCAGAGATGTTATCAAAGCAGACAACACTGTGCACAGCTCTATTTTGTGTGCAGCATGTGGTTTTGTATTCTCTTGCTTAAAAAGAGGTCATTTTGGGTGTAACATGTTGCTCAGTGTACTTTTCTACATTAATGCTGCTATCATTGAAGTGTAAACTACCTTTGACAAGGGCATTGACACATCCCCATTCCATGACAGACACCGTGGCACTGTGAGATGTGGATGTGTTGCTGATAACAGTCTAGATTATCCTTATTATACAGTGGAATTATTTTTTCACCATGATACCTAGGTTGACTGTAATACCACACAAACTGCTGGACAATCTGATCCTGTCCATGCACCATCGCTCTCAGTGTGTTTCGGCAGTCTTAGGTAACCATACACATTACTGAACAGTCAGTGCATTGCACCTCTGTCCTGTTTGACATGCTTTTATTCAGAGCATGAATATGTCACTTGCTACTCAATCACCATAACTTAAGGAGCAATGTTCTTTGACTTTTCATTTGCTTTTCTGATGACCTTGTTTAATATAACGCTTCTTTTTCTAGCGCTTCATTTTCACTTTGAAATCCCTCCTAATTTTTGTGAGCACAATAACTACTATCAAAAGAAGAGCAAAAACTACTATCATTGATCTCGATAAACTCCATAGTGACATAGTCATTCGGTCAAGGCTAACCGTAAGCGCCTTAAAAAAAAGCGGACTTTTATTTTGACAAAGTAAAACAGGACCGTGTCACTACCGTACCCGACAGCATACTACCGTAGTAAATAGTATGTGAGACGCTATGTTGACGTACTATTTCTACACACTAGTTAGTGTGGTAGTATGCGATTTTGTACCCACCTCATGTAGTTCTAGAAACACGCCGTATGAGGAAGCGCGTGCTACATAACCTCCTCGGCTTATGTAAGTGAGACAGGCCCGTGTATCAGTGTTTGTAATTATTATTTATTGATAACGGGTAATGATTATGAAATTTCGTAAGCACATTAGAGGCTTGTAGTTGACTAACGCTAACTAACGCTAGCTGTGGTGTTAATGTGAAGCAATAAACTAACCTGAGCTTAGATTCTAAATTCTAATACTTGTTGACTGCACTCGTGAAGTATTAGATATACATTTGCAATGCGTTCCATATTATGAATTCGTTTTTTTTGAATGAATGAGGCTGCAAATCAGTTATTAATATAAATATTTGGCTCTTAGAGCTGCTCCTACAGGGCCATGTCGAGTTTATCTGCTGCGAGTGTTGAACCCACTGCTGCACTCGAAGGTGCACAGGAGAAGAAACCCTTAAAGCCGTGCTGTGCATGCCCTGAAACCAAAAAAGCACGAGACGTATGGTAAGTAATTAATAAGTAACTGTAAAATCTTGTAATACTGCTTCACACCATCTGATCATTAACCTTGGTCCTAGAGGTCACGGTGATACTTTTGTCATCATGTGATATAAAGATGTGATCCTGGATATGAGGGCTAAGATGTATTAAGAGCACTGTCACTATTGCTACATTTACGTTATATGTAGTGATTTAGAAGACACTTATCAAGAGTGATTTACAAAGAATATAATCTCTTACATAAACAGTTGTGGGTTAAGGGCCTTGTTCAAGGGCCCAACACTGGTAGCTTGCTAGAGGTTGGATTGGAAGTACCGTACCGTTTCCAGTACTGTAACCACTGAGAAAGTCTCTTGTTTTTGATGTGCCAATTCAAAGAGTTATGTAATAGAAATCCTTTAAAAATCTTGTTAGTCTCTACTGACAGAGGAAAACCAATGGTTGTCTGAAAGTATTTTTTTGCCGCTGGCACTTCTCACAGAAAACTAAGGTCTAAGTAGAGGAGATCATGCCAGGAGTTGAACCTACATCATCTTGGTGGTGGGCTAGCATGTTGGATTACTGTGCCAGCTGAGCAACTAATTATTAGTTTTAATAGTCATTAAAACAATACCATGTATTCCATGAACCAAATCCAAAATCTGCCAAGCTGCCACTGTTGGGTTCTTGAGCAAGACCCTTAACCAACAATTGCTTGCATTATAAGAATGTATAACTTGTAAGTCACTACAGTTTACTCCAGTTAATTGGTTATGCTAAATTGGCATTGACTTGAGTGTCTGTTTGTGTGTCTGTCTGTTTGTGTGTCTGTCTGTTTGTGTGTCTGTCTGTTTGTGTGTCTGTCTGTTTGTGTGTCTGTCTGTTTGCGTGTCTGCGTGTGTGCGTGTGCGCGTGTCTGTGTCTGTGTGTGTGTCTGTGTGTGTGTCTGTGTGTGTGTCTGTGTGTGTGTGTGTGTGTGTGTGTGTGTGTGTGT
>JAUZST010012078.1:0-11607 GCA_034779995.1 Parotocinclus haroldoi
GTGTGTGAGAGGGTGTGTGGGGGTGAGAGTGTGTGTGTGTGAGAGTGTGTGTGTGTGTGAGAGTGTGTGTGTGTGTGAGAGTGTGTGTGTGTGAGTGTGTGTGTGTATAGTATTGGGTTTAAAAAAAATAAAAAAAAAGTTGTATAGTTATGTTTCATTGTGACTGTCTTGTGTAGGGGTGGGCGATTATGGCCCTGAAATAATATCACGATATTTTGGGGTGCTTTTGCGATAACAATATAATTGGCCATATATTTCAACAACTTACAATTTCAGGAAAGTATGTTTTATACTTAAAATGCCTGACCTCGAGGTTTTCGATTCGTTTCCCCCCTTTTGTTGTCGCAGTTTGTAGTACATCTGATATTTCGTACCAAAATGACCTCCCCTTTACTGGAGTCGCTCCCACTTTTGGGACAAACTCCTCGATTGCAGAACCACTTTCCACCGTATCTGTTGCTCTGCCTGTGGGTCCTAATATCACGACCCAGGTGATTTGTATCGTCTAAAATAGAAATGACAGATCGTACCGAGCGATTTAGTGTTTCGTGTTGTTTTATCCTTCGCGTCTTAAGACGTTCTCTGTTAAAGGACAGGTCATGACTGCAGACGGGCCACTCCAGTACCCGCACCCTCTTCTTCCGCAGTCAGGCCATTGTAATCTGTGCAGCATGTGGTTTTGTTTGTGTTCTGTCAGGTTGAAAAATGCAGGGACGTCCCCGGAAAAGACGTCGTCCTAAAGGCGGGTAGTTTCTCTAAAATCTCGATGTACTTTCCTGCATTAATGCTGCATCACAGAAGCCTAATGACCTTTACCAAGGGTCCGGACCCGACCCCGTACCGTGATAGAGCCTGGTTTATGGACTGGATTCTCCTTTTTATTATCTTTGGTCCAAAAAAGATCTGTAATCCTGATTCCGGTCTGAACACAATCCCCGTTTCCATGGTGATACTCCATCCTAGATCCTTTAGAGCCCAGAGGAGTGGGCGGAGCTTGTGGACCCGGTGAACACGAGGCTTGTTTTTTGTACAGTAAAGTTGTAAGTGGTATTTAGGAATGTAACTCTGTATTGTAGAGCTTGATAAAGCTTGGATAAAGTAATCCCTTACCCATGTGCTCCTATCAGATACTGATAAACGACCGTTCCGTCTGAGGGAGGAGACAGAGATCACCGCTCTTCGGGGGTACAGGTTTAGGCTCGTACCCCTTACCCTTTATGTTACGGTTACTCCGGCACTTAACCCCAGAATTCATAAGGCTCACACGCATGTAGCCTGAACAGGGTTGCCAGTACATCGACCCTATCGGGAGGTCCTGCTGGGACTTTGACCCATGTGGTCTAGAATATTAGACTGATAAACCAAGTCCAAGGTATTGTTAATGAATCACCGTAATGTGGGAATGTGGGACGATTCTTTAAAAAACCAAATGAACACAACATGTATGTGACGAGGACAATGAATGTACCTGATTATTTCTTTGTCATTTATGTTCTTGTTTCATACACGGGGATGACCCACCCCAGAGGTTGGGCTGTAGGGCCCACGGCTTACCCAGTAGGGGCAGGTGAGGTCAAACCTGTATATGAAACAAGTTGCTTTTATTGTGCGCACATAGTTTGCAGAAGACCGGTGTATGTTTTTGTCACTAATTTGTCACTAATCACTTACCCTCGGGGGTTGGCACGCGCAGGGAAAATACTGAATGGTATGATCCATTTAGAGGGGTGGGGCTAGGTCCATTAGAAGAGGCGAATGGTATAGTGTTGGGGGTCGGGGTGGGGTTTAGCTCGATAGGACTAACCTGGCGCTGCAGGAGGAAGCAGGTAAGGTAGAGTGATAGAAAGGTAGGTCAGGGCTCATTTCTTTAGCTTTTGTTTGTGTGCTGCTTCGCGGCGCGTTAATAAATGTGCACGGTTCAAACTCAGCCTCACTACCCGCTGATTTTGTGTCTCCCTGCACGGGGGTTCGGCAAAACATCGTCGCATGCAAAAAAAAACCAAAAAAAAAACAAACTTGCCCTTGATTCAATATGCCGGCTTTCAAGATGAGGGCCATGTTCCGGACATGGCCCAAAAGATAAACCCCCCTTACCCCTTACTTACTGGGGTATGTCATTTTCCTATTCGTTTCTGAAGTAAGAGGGTGTCCTGTGACTTTTGACTCGCCCTGTAAATCTATAAAGCACATTTTAATGTGTATTAAGAGTGATCGAATTCGTTCTCACTCTAGAACTAATCTCCTTCTGAAGTGGGGGGCTTCAGTCAACACAAAGTTTGTTGAATCTGGCAACCCTGAATTGAAAGGGAATTGAATTGTGCTTGGAACTGAAAGGGCTGTCAAATGTTTGATATTAAAGTTTGGAGTTTCCGTCTCACCTTTCTGTGAGATCATTGGCCGGTTGTAAAGTAGCAATCCGAGTCGTGCTAACCCGGGGTTTAGCCGCTATCCGATTACCTTGATCTGATTACTAGCAAAATCCGATTGAGTCCCCGTCAGAACACAGATTCATAATCAGGGTTGCCAGGTTCGACAATTCGTAGACGTTTCACTTCTTTTGGGCATATTTACAAAGACCGTATGAGGGATTCTCTCGCGAGATCTGGCAACCCTGGTCTCCCACGGTCTGATTACTCAAGTGGATGGAAGTTCGGTCTGTGACTAAAACTCCGTAGACGTTTGAGGGTGTCCGGCTCTAGCCTTTTTTTTGAAGGCTTCTAGCGTATGGTAGGGTTTAAATCAGATTGGTCGGAGATCTTAAGGTCTTCTCAGAGGTCATCTGGTTCAATCAGAACTGTACCACACTTTGATGTACATTGTTTGCAGGCGAGAAGGAAAAATTGCCGGTCCCTTTTCCTCTGGGTAACGCTAACTGGGGGTCTCTCCTCAGATTTTCTGACACTGTCCTATCGAATTTGCTGGTCTAGTTCACAATGGCTCTATCCTTGGTGGCAAGCCGTTCTGGCCCAGATGCAGCAAAACAGGCAAAAGCCATGGTGCTACCACCACCGTGTTTCGCAGGTGAGGTTAGGTTCTTCTCTTGGAATGAATTCCAGACATAGGACCGTCTATTTTGGACTCAATCTTCTACAAAATTTCCAAAACCCATTGGCTTGCCCATCTGATCAGAATGTATTTTTTTAGAGGGAGGCTCTGGAGTACTTGCCAGGAGCTTCTAAGTTCCAGCCCTCTCTTTGGACCTTAAAACTTAAAACTTGGTCAGCCCGAACAGTTCTGAGCTTTCCTTTGTCCATTTCGTTGCGTTTTGCCAACCCCATCTGAGCTGAGACACAAAATATAAGCGTTGATAAAGGTTCCAGAAAGAACATATATTATTATTATTATTATTGTTCCGTGCTTTGTTCACGTAGCTGTGTTGGCCTGGACTACAAATGAGAAGGTTGTGAGTTTCAATCCTCACTACTCCACCTGCCCACGCCGTGCCTCTGAGGGACCTTGAACCCCAAACACTCTTTGGATAAAAGTTCTGCTGAATGAAAAAATGTAAATATTCCGTCCCAGGACCCAAACAGCTGCCGAGCTTGGAGTCGTCGTTGGTTTATTCCACACTCACCGGTCGGTAAGTAGCTTGAACGATCACATAAGGTGATAATGTGGGAAAAAAAAAAGCAACATGGGATTTTAGGGACTCGCTTCTCGTCTTCAGAGTTTACACTAATATCAATAAAGCGTCAGACTTTGTTTGTACTACTGTTTTAGAGGTTTCCTTTCTAGATGTCCCTTTAATTATTTCAAGGCCAGCTGAAGTCCTTTATGGCTTAAACCTTTGAACGGGGAGATCTGAAATATGAATATGCGTTTATTTTTTAATATATGCGACTTTTCAAAGCCAGGGGTCGTGTATGAAGTGTGTGTGAAGATGCTGACCACTAGGTGTGACCTGCTCACTTCAGGTCCTTCCACGGCATTTCTATTGGATTAAGGTCCGGACTTTGACTTGGGCCGTTCCAAAACATTTCCCTTTACTCTTCTGTAACCGTTCGGCTTGTGTGTTTGGACCACGATCCCACGTTCTCTAGAGATTTAGTTCCTGATATTTAACATAATGATATAATTCGGGATCCATCGTTCCATCAGCAAACCGTGATACTACCACCACCATGTTTCACAGGTGGGACAAGGATCTTATACTGGAATGCAGCATTTTCCTTTCTGCAAACGTCCAAAAAAAAACGTCCAGGTCGTCTGTGACAAAACGCAGTTTGGAAAGAGCAGTGGCTTTTTCCGTGAAATCTTGCCAAACACCACTGATTTTTTCATGTTTCAGTTTTCGTGCTGCACCTGGAATCAGCGATTATTAACAGACTCTGTGCTCCTAACCCATAAGTAACTACATTTTCTCTTTTCTCTCTGAGCTGATGTTCCGGTACCAGTTCCAGCACCCACACGCTTAGATGTTCCTCCACCTCAGCATCACCTATACTGGTCTCCATCAACAGATCCCAGTCCCACCATTCCTGGGTCCCACACAGTAGTAAATAAAAAGGTAAAATATCTCAACTCTTTTACGTTATTTAATTTAATTGTTATTATTTAATTATTGTTACTATTACTACAAACTTCTAGGCCACCCACGGAGGTCGAGTCCCTTTTTGAGCCTTTGGTTCCTCCTTATACATTCAGGGAGTTTTTCCTGGCCGCTGTCGCCCCAGGCTTGCTCAATTTGTGACTGGCCTTTTAAGATCGTATAATAATGTAAAGCTGCTTTGAGACGATGCTCCGTTATAAAAAAAAAAAAAGCGCTACAGGAATAAATCTGTCTTTGAAGTGTAAAAATGGAATGTTCCACATAGGAAGATTGGATATCATTAAACGATTCAGAAAAAACCAAGCTGAATCAGAAAAGTTTAGGACTGAAATAGGAACATTTGAGGAACATCGCTTTTCACGGTTGGAACCAAATCATTGCTTATTTATTCTGGCCTCGTTACTAGCCCTAAATCCTCGTCCAAACGATTTTCGGAATGTGCTGCAGGCCTGTAATGCAGCATGGAAACATGAAACGTCGTGGGTTCGTACTGTCTGCAGTGTAAGAGCACAACATGAGAGGGGAAAGCTTCTGCTTAACGTTACCTTCTTAGGCAGGAAATTCGTATCTTCGGCACAAGTGGTGCTGTTACAATTCAGAAGGGTTCTAATGGCGTGGGCTACGGCGTAGACCGCCACTCTTTGATTGTAAGTAGTACTGAGGTCCACTTCGTGGAGGAGATAATCATCGTTTGCATCCTGGGGGTTTGTTACGTTGCAGGACCAGTTGGACTCGGGCGGCTGACCGGGGTCGCAGTTGAACCTCCTTTGCTTATACTCCCAGATGAAATCGTTCCTCGCCTGCGGGCTCGGCTTCAGGTTCTTGAGGTAGTCTTCGAAACCCGGGATGTTTCCGGTGACAAACGTGAAACCAAAGATGTCTCCTACTTTGTTTATGCCAGGTATCTTCATTAAGGAGCGCGCCACCGACCAGGAATCGCTGGCGATCCAGACCCTACTGATATTCCTCTTGATCATCTCCATAAAGAGCTGCTTTACCATATCTGGCCTTAGAATGAGAAGCACCACCTTGGCACTGGAAGCCTGAATACGATCAGCCACCTTCTTCAGGCCCGGTTCGTTGTTGGCTGTGGTCGACAGGACCTCCTGGAAGTGGACGCACGTGCGCTCTTTGGCCGCGGCGCTAAGGAAGCTATCGAGGGCTGCTTTGCCGTAGTCGTCATCTAGAGTCACCACCCCGACCCAGTGCCAGGAGAAATAATTCATGAACTTTGCCAGAGCCTGAGTTTGGTAAACGTCGCTGGGAATGACTCGAAAGAAAGATGGGTGACGAAGCTTATCGCTCAGCGTCGGCGCAGAAGCTGTAGCGCTTATCTGCAGAAAAAAAAAATAACAGCTAGTGTTGGAACCCAGACCACAATCACTGGTGGCACCTCGCACCCGGGACAGCGCCCGTTGCCCCCTGACAGGAGGTCCAGGTGCCTCAAAAGCAGGTCCAGCCAAGTTAAAGACAGCCTTCAGGTCCATGAACTCATAAAGGATGTGTAAAGATGTAAACATTCATATTCCTTTCTTAATCTTTTTTTCATTTTTACATCCCTGTTTGGCTGCTTATTTTCTTTATTGTGCATTGCCTATCACATATTATTGTATAACTAAGGTGCAATAACACTAAAGACTCAGAGTCCGAGTCAAGGCAGAGGCCGTTCATTCGTTTTGCACGAAATACTGTATGGTAATAAATAATATTTTATTTCATCATGTATCATAAGGTAAGGGGCGGCCTGGGTCCTTTTCTGTGTGGAGTCTGCATGTCGTCTGCGTGGGTTTACTCGGGGTACTCCAGTTTTCTCCCACAGTACAAAGACGTGTTTTTGCTAATACTTACATTTTGAATTTGATGCCTAGAAGTGTTGGGGACAGGGGGCGTGGTTACCACTGTGTTACATCACCTTTCATTTTAACAACAATCAATAAGTGTTTGGGAACTGAGGACGCTCATTTGTTGAAGTCGTTTAACAGTCCGGGGTCTCTGTTGTCGTATTTTGCGCATTATAAGGTCTGGACTGCAGGCAGGACAGGTCTAGTACCCGTACTCTATTACTATGAAGCCACGCTGTTGTAAGACGTGCAGAATGCGGCTTGTTATTGTTTCGCTGAGATAAACAGGGACGTCCCTGAAAAAGAGGACACTCCCATTTATACCCAATCAAAAAAATTAAAAGGATTTTTTGCAAATCATCACATTCTGTTTTTATTTATGTTTCACTTAACGTCCCAACTTCATTGGAATTAGGGCTGCACTAATTAACGTCTTCTTAATTATAAATAGATTCATACACCCTTATGGCAAACGTTTGGTTAAAGACTTGATTCCACTCATTCTCTCTTGTTGCTGCCGTTGTTGTTGTTGTTGTAGTTTTGACTTTCTGCTCCATTTTTTGGGACTGTTTTCGACCACATACTTACTAACTGTCGCTTTCCGTTCGCTGGACCAACATGTTGTAAAGCAAGAGTGATGAATTTATCGGAGTAAGAGTAAAAATACGTTTGAATACCTGAGGAATCATGTAGAGGCTGAGCAGCTTGGCCACGGGGATGGACAATTCCGAATATCGTTCTCCTACAAAGGCTTTGACAGGTGGGTTGTAGTCGGAATAATCGGAGAGGACTGGGAGCGAGCCGTTATCAGCGAGCATGTGTTGGACGCAGTGCAGAGCCTTGGCAGCAAACGCGCACGGGTCGCACATCACATATCCCAGGCGAATTCCAGGTAGGAAGCTGGAGTTGTTGATGGTTTCGATGGTCTGTATAACCGCCAGCGACTGAACGAATGATGTGAAATCGAAGCTGTGGAGAACAGAGACGCAGACGGTCATCAGAACGTTTCTGTAGACGCTCAGGTGGGCTAAACAACACCAGGCACATACGTACTCACTCTGTACACTGAACATCGGGGTGGTTCCAGGACTGAGGGTCGCTCCTGTTCTTGTGAACTGAATTCAGGATCCCGATCACAACGTCCCCGGGCGCAATCGCTCCTAACAGAGAGCGTGTAACGCTCCCTACTAATAACCCCGGCATTACGAGCCAGAGCACGTAAACAAACAAATAGCACATGCCACAAAGACAATACAACGCAATACGAGAGCTCGCACCTTCACCTTCACCTTCACCTAATAACCATGGAGCTCAGGTTAAGTAAGGTGTTGTGTGTCGTGAGCAGGGAAGCAGGAAAAACTGGTAGTGACCGGGAAAGTTAAGAAGCCCAGGAGGGTAGAATGAAAATAAAAGAGGTCAGGATTAGATTACGGTTTGGGAATTTACAGTCAATCTCAGCCCTCCCCGTAACAGATTGTATTGTTCACTCATAAGAATGCTTTGAAATGACTTAATAATTGGGAGTTTAAACAATGTCATAAGGTGCTACGTCCCAGACTATAGGGCTGGGGTTTCAGTATAGGAAAAGGGGTAACGGAGAAGGGGAAATAACAGCCAGGGACACCCATCCCTAACTCCGAAAAACACACACATGCTATGTCTGGTCAGGTTAGATCATCATGTTCTGAACAGAGCATTTTGAATGGAGCAATGTTTCGAAGCAGCTTTGATATTAAGGGTATCGTCTACGGGGATATCGAGTCCCAAACTGAGCAAGACTAGGGCGGCAGTGGCAAGGGAAAATCCCGAAACAATAGAAGGAAGAAACAGTGACAGGTCCGAGCCTCAAAGAGGGAGCTGCTTTTTGGCTTAGATGATAAGTCTAAGAATGGAACTAATTCATGTGGGCACATACGTCTGTACTAATCGTTAAAATAATGTTCAGAAAGTCATGGTTTGATTTGTTTTGTCAAGTTTGTATTTTTGCAAGAAGAGCCTGTTTTGTTTTGGTTTTTTTGCAGGAGACCCTTCCAGGTTCTTTGACAAACATTTTCCTTAGTTTTATTGCATTATATATTAACAGCAGATAATCTTTTATGACACCTCAGAAGGTAAAAAGTTGGCTTTAAGTGAAACATGGCGGTGGTGAGAGTTTTGTAAGAACTTATTTATGCTGAAGAACATCAACCAACGCATCTATGTTGGGCTTTGACTCGATCGCTTGGTAATTATTGATATATTTTTTTGTAGCCTTAATGGAATTTGTGGACAAACTTAAAAAAAGGAGACGATTTCACGGTTGAAGTTAAGGTTGCTATAATGTCACTTGGAGGTGCTGTGGTACTTATACACTTTTTGAAATAGAAACAGGAACAGGGAACAGGACAGACACCAGGGGGCGTTTAAAAAATTTTAAAAAAAATCCACAGGATGAAAGCTATCCCGATTTGGACTAAACCTGAAAAATAAACGTTTGGATCCTGAAGATTTGGATCTGGATTTCGGAACAGAGTCGACCCTTTATTAAATGCTTCAGCTGGGGTTTTCATGAACTTGAAGCAGACACCATGTTCCACCTTAAGAGGCTGGACGGAGAAAGTGTTTAGGAAACGCTGTGCAAAAATGACGCTCACGTTTATAAAACCATGATTGAATCTATCTGTGTAAGAAGGGAATACCTGATCATCAGATAATACATCAACCAACAGCACGTCAAATCAGATTATTCATCGTTTATTATTAGGAGTTCCATTAGCAGAACATCTGTAGGCACGAATTAATTTAACATGTCCGTGTCTTCCCTGTTTAAAAAAAAAAAAAAACAAGCTCCAGTTATGTCTTCTATCCCAGTTACGGAAACTTAAAAAGGAGCCCGTCCTCCTCGGGTGGCTTAAATATGAATTGAAATGATAATGTTTATATTAATAGTAGAACTATGTAAATAATAACAGATAATGAAATGTCTTTGTCCATTACACAAGGACAGTTTAGGATATTGAGTCCTCAGTGGGAAGTTCTTGGAGACACATCGTACCCTGCCAACTGAAGGATGGAGAGAGTTCCTGCCCCCTAGCGGGGCCCAAGCATGGCGGAACTAGTTCCTGTTGATGGAAAGCTGTTATTTTGCCAACACGTCTGGTCACCCTGATGTTGTAGACGTCCTGACGCTTTGGCAGACCACACCCGGTGACCTTCGCCGCCCGATCTGGTTACACATTGGAGTTTTCCTCGTTCTTGTGAAGCAGATGAAAAAGGTAACCAGGTGGTTATGGATGTTGTGAGGACGTATTCAAATCGTTGTACCTGTCTTAGAAGAAAACATCATTTTCCTTGCTTTCTTGGGGATGGAGTCCATGTTCCTCTCCCACTTCAGGACCCGGGATAAGGTGGTGCCCAGGAACAAGGCTGGGATTAAGAGCATGGTCCCTCGTGTCCTTAGATAGCTCTTTGGTCTTGGGCATGGTTTAGAGGCTGGAGTGTGATTGATTGAGTGTGTGGACAGGTGTGTTTTATACAGGTAACGAGTTCAAACAGGTGTAATTAATACAGGTAATGAGTGCAGAATAGGAGGGGCTTCTTACAGAAACACAGAAACAGGTGTGCGAGAGCCAGAATTCTTGCTGTTTGGCAGCAAATACTTCTTTTATGCAATGAAATGCATTTAAAAACCATACGATGTGATTTTCTGGGTTTGTTTATTAATGAATAAAAATTAGTATTATTGAAGTGTAGCTACGATAAATATCACACACCTGTCCATACTTTGTAGGTGGGGAAACTGGCAATAAAACTACAACACAATAATATACTGTAGTAACCTCGCGTGCACTCCATATATGTACGTTATTACACTAAACACACGTCACTAATCCTGTTGTTCCAGATTCCCGTGTTCGGTTTGCTGTCAGTGGGGCAGAACGCAGTTCCTTCTCACACTCACGTGTGCTTTCATCGCGGCGTCAGTTTTTCTTTTCACTACACCTGTTGCGCCGGAGACAGAAAGCACTTCTAGAGTTCCTGTACACCATGGCACGGGTCGCATCCCGCCTGTGGCTTTCTCTGCTGGGTGTTATGGTCGCGTTCCACTCGGTAGCGCGCGGGAATTTCACGTCTCACTGCGGAGCTTATTTGCCCGGGGACATCGTGATCGGGATTTTAGGCTCGGTTCATTCTAACGTGAACGACCTCGAAGATCGGGTTCGTCCTGGAGTGTACACGTGCAAAGAGTGAGTCAAAAGGTTCAAGGTATTAGAGTATGAAGATGCGCCCATAAACCTTGCTAATTTTCCGGGTTTTTTTCCCCCTAGCTTTGATCTAATACCGTTCGTGGAGTCCTTGGCTGTAATTCAAACCATCGAAAAAATCAACAACTCCAGCTTTATCCCTGGAATTAAGCTCGGTTATCTGATGTGCGATCCTTGCGCATATGGAACCAAAGCTTTGGAATGTGTGGAGAACATGCTCGCTGTTAACAGATCATCTACGAACTCTTCTGACTACACCGACTTCAACCCACCCATTAAAGCCTTTATTGGAGAAAGATATTCCGAATTGTCCATCCCTGTGGCCAGGCTGCTCAGCCTCTACATGATATCTCAGGTAAGATCAGAAGTTAGACAAGAAACAAGACGTGTCACAGCTCTTGCAGCAGCAGTGTAGTTTGCAGTTTTAGGGTATAAACCTTTGAATCTCTTTTTTTTTTAAACAACTAGAGGTCATACTGTTTTGTTCGTTTATGAGAAATGTGTGTTCATTTCGGGGCGTGAGTCTGGGCACAACACAAACGTACTCACCCTCAGAAAACGCAGGTTTATGTATCAGCATGTCTCTTTCGATGTCTGATATGATTTAATTATTGGTGTATGCATAAGAAATTATAAGGTTGCATCCTCTCAAAGCAGGTTTACAATATTATATGACCTTAAAGGGCCAATCCCAAATTGAGCAAGCAGTGACAGTGGAAAGGAAAAACGACCCTAAAAACCTTGGGAGGACCAAGTTGTATTAATAGTAAAATTAAGTAAATAATACAATTTAAATTAAACGACAAAATAGATTTTTAGATAACCAGTCCTCAGCGGGAGGTCCTTGGAGGCACATCGTCTCCTGATAACTGAATGACTGAGGGAGTTCCTGTGCTCTGGTGGGACTGGGTTCTGTTGATGGAGACCAGTATAGGTGATGCTGAGGTGGAGGAACATCTAAGCGTGTGGTGCT
>JAUZST010012079.1:0-10000 GCA_034779995.1 Parotocinclus haroldoi
ATTACTGTAAAGCTGCTTTGAGACGATGCTACGTTGTAAAAAGCGCTATAGAAATAAAACTGAATTGAATTGAACTGGTTCACCGACAAACACGAGCAGCTCCTACAGTTTCATAACGCACCGTCCAGACCCAGGGCGCCTTCACTACGCACCCCTGTCTCTTCCAGGCTCACAACAGAATTAAAGTTGTTGTTACAGTGCCCCTTATCTCGTCTTGTATCCAGGCTAGGGGCGGCCTAACAGGGTAGCTAGAGCCCCCTTTTAATTTGGACAGTTTTGTTTCCCCAATAAACGTATCCTTTCTGTGTAATATTACAGTCACTTGGATTTATTATCATTACATTTTAGTCTAAGTAGTCTTTCTTGGTGAACTATTTTTGGGGGCACGAGATGAAAAGGAAGCTGAAAATAACAAGTTCAGGAACGTTTAAACACATCGTTCAGGCGACGCTTCCGAGAAGACTCTGCGTTACAGCACGGCTGACGCAACACACACACACACACAGCCCGGCACCGAGGCCCTCCGCGTACGATCTGTACCTTAAATACAGCTCACTTCTTTTAAGAGCAACCTTGGGAGAGGCGCGGCGCCAACGCCTAACACCTCGTGGGCAGCCGAAACGTTTCCGATCCGCTCCCGTCATTTAATCACCCGTACTGTACCGAGCTGTACGGGAACCATTTTGCAGGATATTAACTTCCAACTAAACCCTGCTCATGTCATTTGCAGTTCCACTCAAGCGGCGGTCCCCCGGGGGGGGGCGGGGAGAGGGGGGGGGGTGTGGAGCAGGACGACGCGCCCTGCTCCAGGCTGTAATAAGCTTCAGAGGAAGGACAAAACAGTTAATAGAAAGGTAAAAAAAAAAAAAAAAAAAAAGGTGAATCACGAAACACTGCGGCGAAGCAAAAAGCAAATGTGGCATAAGACCTCGACGACTCGGAGCGTAGACTCAGAGTTTGCCTTTAGGGAGGCTCTCCGTCAAACAGCAGAGAAAATAACTTTCAAGAGGACACGCCATCCGTGGGGATCTCGAACAATTAGGCTGGTGCTAAATTATAGCAGCTCAAACACACAGAAACAAATTCCGAGCCAAAAAGCGGGCGGCGCATCTCTCGGCAAACGTTTTATTCCTCCGTTAGGGTCCACGGGACACAAAAGGCCCGCGATCCCATCCCATGAAAACCAGTTTTGTTCCAACGCGCAAAAACTAGGTCATCTTCTCATAATTGTCAATCATGCAATAAATCTCTGTGTGCCGCAAATGAATGCGGCGCCGGGCGCGAAACAAAGCTTATTGGCATGCAGTGTCAGCTTGACTTAATTCATTTCCCTTTTCTAAAAAGCCTATTCACATGCGAAGTTTTGTGGACGCCACAGCGCCCGCTCCGGAGCACGAGAGGGATAATACATATCGACAGACGTATTATGCTGAAAAAGTTTAATCAGCATAATGCCGGGAGTCTCCGTGGCCCGCGCCGCCCGCTCTGGATTTTAAATAAAGATCACATTTAGACTGGCCGCCCGATCTGAGGACGCTTTGCAGAATTTCGCTGGTGCTCTTTAGCCGGTCTTTTTGGATCTAGAGCGCGCCTGCGGTTACTTTTTACGTCCCTTGCTTACGTCCCTCATCCGCCTGGGATCCTAAATCATCCGATGTAGCTTGACTGTGATCCAGTTTTCTCAAATAAGCTTCTTGTTTTAAGTCTAATCTTACAGGAAAAGCAGCGGCTCGTTCAAAGTCAGCTTTCTGTAGACCATGCTAGCAGCTGGCTTTAGATTCGATCGTACTTGTAATAAACTATTCAAAGAGTGATCTATTTAAGCAAAAGTCACATTTATTTATTTTTTTTTTTACAACAGAGCACTGTCTCTGCAAAAATCTAGGTCCAAAGCCCAATCTGAGCAAGCCTGGGGGCAAGAAAAAACTCCCTAAAGTGGATTTAAAGAAGCCTCGAAAGGACTAGGCATCCGAAAAGGAGCAAACCAACTTGGGTAGTCCAAGCGATATACAAAACTGTCCAGCAAAGCACTGGTTCCTGCCTTGTACACTGTGCTGCCGCTTGAGAATCTGAGTTAGCCTAAACAGAAATGAGTTTTCGAGTGGCTTTAAGTTTTTGCGTATTTTTTTTTTTCCATATTTCCCACAACATAACTTCAGCCGTCCTGTTGCATGAATGCATGTTTACATTTTGCACTATCTCAGTCAGGCTTAAGGGGGCACTGGTCAGTAGTCCTGCCACCTCACAGCTCCAGGGAGCATGGTACGAGTTCCTGTTTGGGGTGTAAAAGTTCTCCCCATGTGAGGGCTGCTTTCGTCTCGTCACATACCTTAGCTCAGCTGACGGTTCGAAAACTGGCAGTGTCCGTCAGTGTCCTGTGACAGACCTTGAAGTCCCGCCTTGTGCCCTGTGCCACTGACAAGACCCCAGCACCCTTGCCCCATCAAAAATCAAACATCTTTAATCAAATGCTGATTACAAATCGATTCTAAGTAGCGACATGAGAGAAGCAGTTCTGTGTCGGGTTGGGGGATACGGTTGAAAAATGACTTCGCAATACCGAACGACGGTTTCACGATGCACGACATTTATCACGATACATCCGAAGTAGCGACTTAATTCTTAAAAATCACTACTCAAAAATCAACCCACACATTTTAAAGTGAATGTGTACACGCAGTGTACTGTATCACGATACAACAAAATATCGTCATATTGCCCACTCCTAATTCTCGGTGGATGCAGATATGATTCTCTGGGAGGGGAATCAAGTCAGGGGATCATCACACATCCACAGTAACACCTACAGTGAGTGTGATCCCATCCCTGCTTAACGCCTGCTCCCTCTTCCCTCTGGAACAGGGACAGGGACAGGTCCTGGACCCGGCGGCCCTGACCGGGGCAGCAGGGACAAATCAAGGGAAAAAAAATCAAAACAAGATTTTAAGATCGGCTCTTCGTTTGGAAAGTTCTGGAGGGTCCTGGGCGAGGTTTGCACCGCGAAGGTCGTCCCGTCCGGGGTGTACCTCTGTCTGCGCCCGGTGAGCGCCTTCATCACTTTCGGTCTGATGGTTTGTTTTTTTGGTCGAGCGTTAATAAAACTATCAAAATGAAGCGGCTGCGTTGTTTAGGTCGTCCTGTGTTGCTGGACCAGCAGGAGCACAGGTAAACAAAAACCAAACCTCTAAGGGTATGGCAGGATTTATCACAAAAATCAAACAAACAGAGCTTATAAAATCCGATGTGTGGTCCGACTCGTCTTCCTCGTCTCCCCCAGCCAGGTATCAGCAGTTTGAGCAAATCTGATTGGACAGAAAGAGGACGCTGTGGTCCACCTCCACTAGACGGCTTCGGTGTCATGTCTCTCCGGAGCAAACTGTCAGGCTTTAAGGGAAGAGTAATAATAGCCGGACAGGGCTGCTCTCCATGGCAGGGAAGAAAAGCCCAGCCAGGCAGTGACGTCTGATTCTCCTGGAGAGAGACTAACGACTCCCTCTCTGGGCTCAGGAACCAGCATCTGGAGAGCGATCATGGTGGATCAGCTGGGAGCGTGAAAAGGGATTCCGGTTGGAAGTTAAGATTCATCAATAACAATCGATTCATTAATGCTGTATCGTTAACACCGCTTAAGGTTTGTGCAGCAAACAGCCAATCACGGTTATTCATGCGAACTGATTCCATTAAGCAAGCCACTTTCCATTTTCGGAAAAAGATGCACACAAACAGCTGCTATTTAAACCGTTAAGCTCCTGGCTTAACGAGAAAAAGGCCAAAATCAGGAAGGAACGACTTTCAGATAGCAGGGTACGACCGCATTTACCTCAAACTGTTCTTTCATATTAGACTAGAAGTACCGCAGAACATTAGTAACTTCATGTGTACCATTTATGACTTAAGGAACCTTGGAGGCTTGAAGGAAGACGAGAAGAACGCCAATCAATCCACCGATCAAGTAACTAATCCAAAGCCTTGGTGAGTCACCAGGGAAAACGACTTCCTGCCCAGGAATTTGGTTCGATCATTTACACGCTAGATTGTGTTTACAGTAACACACAGCTCTATTCAACACTTAGATGTTCCTCCACCTTAGCATCACTCTACTGGTCTTCATCAACAATAACCAGTCCCACCAGAGTGCAGGAACTCCCTCCGTCACGATGCGCCTCCTATAACTTCCCTCTGAGGACTCATCATCTTAAATCTATTTTGCTATTTAATTTAAATGTTATTACCAGTTTAAATTGTATTATTAATTGAAATGGTATCATTGACTTAATTTTAATATTACTGCAACTTATAACATCTGGGCCACCCAAGCAGGTTGGGTCTTTCCTTCCTTTCCTTGCCGCTGTCGCCCTAGGCTTGCTCAGTTTGGGATCGGCCTTTTAAGATCATATAAGATTGTGAAGCTGCTTTGAGACGAAGCTCCGTTATTGAACAAGTTCGACTGGGATTTCATGAGATTTACTTGGTTAACAGTAAATGAAATCATCCTGTTCGATTCTGCTTTCTGCAACGACCAACTCTCACTTCCCGATCACAGTGGCTTCTGTGGCTCATGAAGCAGCTCCTGTATTTTCAGTCTGCCTCTCCACTGGCGGCCCTTTCATACAACCGGACAGAGTAAAAACCCGGTGTTTTTCCTCTCCTTTATCCTCAGTTTTTTTTCTGAAGCACCAGCATGGAATGCTTTAGCGGTGCAGAGCACACCTGAATACAGAACACACCTGTATTGGGAAACACACCTGAATACAGAACACAACTATATTGGGAAACGCACCTAAATACAGAACACACCTAATTTCAGAACACAACTATATTGGGAAACGCACCTAAATACAGAACACACCTAATTTCAGAACACAACTATATTGGGAAACACACCTAAATACAGAACACACCTGAATTCAGAACACACCTGAATACAGAATGCAGCTATATTATGAAACACACCTAAATACAGAACACACCTGAATACAGAACACACCTGTATTGGGAAACGCACCAGAATACACAACACACCTGAATACAGAACACACCTGAATACAGAACACACCTAAATATAGAACACACCTAAATTCAGTACATACCTGAATACAGAACACACCTAAATACAGAACACACCTGAATACAGAACACACTTCTCTCAGTTACTATTAAAGATAAATAATATTTACTGCTAAAATAATGAACCTGTGATCCGAAAGGAAAGGAACCATTTTTACTTTTAAAGGTTAAAATGGGCGGGAGGGGGTTAAAGTGATTACTTTTGAAGTTGAAACATAAAAAAACCTCTAAAAACTTTATACCATTGAACATATTACATTTACATTACATTTACATTTCCAGCATTTAGCAGACGCTCTTATACAGAGCGCCTTACAATAAATACAGTCTTACATTTTAACTAGTCTAACATATTTTTGTTACCATTTAGGAATCGAAGAATCGGAAACAGTAGTGACCATTTACTAATAACACAGTGCAATGATAATTAGAAGATTATAGTAAAATCCCTCCTGTATGGGTCCATCACTAGTAATTCCATCACAAATCTCTGGGGCGGGGTGTAACAGCACAGGTACGCGTTAGCAGGCAGCAGCAGAATGTCTGAATCATAGAAAACCCCAAGGCTACGGCGACACAAATGCATATGTATCAAAAAAAGAGAGAATTGTTCAAACTGATTGACCTGAAACGTCAATAAATACAGCCGTAATTAATTCCTGAGCGACGGAGCTTGACCGAGTAAAAGTCAGCGTGCTAAATGAGTTCATATGAATCCCAGCTGATCTTCGAGGGAAAGCGGGTGGAAAATAACTGAGTAGCGGGACCCAAAACGTTTAGCATTTTTATCTAATAAGCACACGTCTGTGTTTCACCTTGATTTTGCTTTTAGTCAAGGAGCAGAACGCGTAGCTAACAACTCCGGCTGGCAGCATATGGGATCCTCGGTGGCAATGAAACACTATATTTGGGCTTTATTGTTATTATTATTATGATTCAATTTGGCCAAATCGACTTAACACGCTGGCCTGGGAGGACTGGAGGTTTGTGTGACGGGCCCCGGAGGCCGGCCTTTTGTCACAGGACCGTCTGAGAGCAGGTGCTTTGAACGCTGATAGAATTCCCTTCCAGTCTCGAGTGTCATTAGCCGTGAGCCATTGGCTTTGCCACGTAAAGATTAGATAACAATCAGAAGTTTATGAGATGCTCCTGGAGGTGTTGGAGCAGCTTTTTTCGTACCGAGCGGAGATCTAAAGGGAGCTGGCTTATTTTCAAATGCTATTTTCCTCTTTCTGCCTGTTTGTTACTTAGCGTGAATTAATCAGCTGCTCTGACAGTGCGTCGTGTGAATACGTTCAAACGTGGCCCCGGTTGGACTAGAGAGTAAGAGAGCTGGAACCAAACGTACCGTACGCTGGCTCACTTATCAAGAGATCCAGAGTTACAATCCATAATCCGTCTGATTCTCCAAATCCTCTATTCGTGCCCCTTTCATTCTGTTCTCTAATGATCAGGCCCTATATTGGGAAACACACCTGAATACAGAACACACCTGAATTCAGAACACACCTGAATACAGAACATAGCTATATTATGAAACACATCTAAATACAGAACACACCTGAATACAGAACACACCTGTATTGGGAAACGCACCTGAATACACAACACACCTGAATTCAGAACACACCTGAATTCAGAACACACCTGAATACAGAACACACCTGAATACAGAACACACCTGAATACAGAACTCACTTCTCTCAGTTACTTTTAAAGATAAGTAATATTTACTGCTAAAATAATGAACCTGTGATCCGAAAGGAAAGGAACCATTTTTACTTTTCAGGCCCTCTCAGTACTGCACTGACACTGATTCGGTGGATGAGTGGATGAGACACAGCAGTGCTGCTGGAGCTTAAACACCTCGGCGTCACTGCTGAGGAACACATGAGCCGCTCTCTCTGACTTTACATCTGCATCAGTAAGATTTGTCAAACGGAGCGCACAGTGCCTGAACAGGGTTTAAAACTCCAGCAGCACTGCTGTGTCTGATCCACTCATGCCATACCAGCCCGACCACATCAGTGTCGGAGCAGTGCTGGGAATGATCCATCACCCAGACAGTGCCTGATCTGTGCTGGTCCTGTGGGGGTCCGGACCACGACAACGATAATTATCATAAAATTACTACTTTGTTCTAAATCGGGTCCCAGCGCCCCTTAAATAGTAAACCTATTTTTCTTAACGAGTACAAGCACTGGGTATTAAATATTTAATATTTTACCCCGAAATCGTTAGTACCTACACTGTGACAGGTTTCAGACACAGTATATTTTTATACCGGCGTTGTAATGTTTTTTTTTTTAATTTTCCTCTCCAATAAACTCTAGCAAAGGTTTTCTCTTTTGTTCAAAATTTCGTCTTTAGTTTGCTTTAAAATAATGGGATCCGGTCACTCGCCACGCGGCCATGGGGTACCGGGTGCAGGCGTGTTTCCTGCCAAGTCGCAAGTCTGGACTAAAACTTACGGGAGTGACGCGAAAACGTGGAGGATCCTTTTCTGACAAAGGTTTTTCTGTTTACTCATCGAGCTTGAAATCAGGTAACGCTGCTTTAAAATAAATTTTTTCGAACTACCGTGAAATAATACTTTTAAAAACAATTTCAAATTCAGAGGGGAGTTTTGGAGTATGGGAGTATGGGAGCTAAAAAAAACTGATTACGGATTTATTTAATATACAGTTATTGAGACTTATTATCGCATGATAATCATAAATCAGATCAGGTCATGACCTGAAATATTTACCTTTTCATAATGACGAATATAATGTACATTTCATACCAGCTGCTTTCTAGTTTTTGGTTTTTTTTTGTTGATTTTATTTTAATTCAGTAAAAAGGTCCCTATGTGACCCTGTCGGATTTAGCTATAGGGACATTTATGTGCACTATAAAATCTGTACCTGTACTTGCAATACCTACCCGTTTTAAGAAAAATCGAACCAGCCCAAACAGGTTTCTGCCACAGCGTAAGCGCCGCCATGACAACAGTTTGTGAAAAGGTTTAAAAAGGTACTTCAGAGTCCCATATTTCAGGCTTTGAGTGGGGCTTGAAAGTGAATTCACCGAGCTCTCGTTCCTTTTGTCTTCAGAGAAATGGCTCTCTCTCTCTGTCTCTCTCTCTCTCTGTCTCTCTCTGTCTCTCTCTCTCTCTCTCTCTCTCTCTCTCTCTCTCTGTCTCTCTCTCTCTCTCTCTCTCTCTCTCTCTCTCTCTCTGTCTCTCTCTGTCTCTCTCTCTCTCTCTCTCTCTCTCTCTCTCTCTCTGTCTCTCTCTGTCTCTCTCTCTCTGAGGAACACACCCACAGAGAGGGAGCAGCTTCTTAGCTCCTTCCAAGCCATTCAACCAGGACTCTCAGAAAACTGGTATAGTGGAGGCATTTTTAAATGGATCCACACAATTTTAAATCAAAACGATCAGCGACTTTTCGGATAAGCAATAGGATAAAGATATCGACACGGGACAAACACTAAAATTACTGGCATAATTGGGAACGGTGTGCTTTTTTAACACTGTGTTTACACAGTCATTTTGCAGGCAGATTTACTGGACCTACACCATTTTACATCAAAACAAAGAGCAAGGGCTCTTCCTGCTCACAAAAGATAAGCGATAGGACTTTTTGCGTTATCAACGCTTGTTTGGGACCTACAATGTCGCTTTAAGACATGAGACTGATTCAATTTAAATGTATTATAACTGTAATTTTTTAGCTCTCTCTCTCTCTCTCCCACACACACAGAGGAACATGCCCACACAAAGGGTGGGCATACAATCTTAGCTCATCTATCTCTTCTGTCAAGACAAAACCGAACTGATCTCAGACCTGCGCTTGAATCCACCGTGTCTCGAGCCCATGTCCAACCGGGTCTCAGTTCAGCGCTCATCCACACACAACCGGAACTCATACCCGAGCCCGATCAGAATCGGCCTGGGTCTCATCCCTACAACCAACTAGAACTGACCGGGTCTTGGACCCATGGCCACCCAGAATCAGCTGGGACTCAGACCCAGCCCTGACCAGAACTGCCCAGGTCTCAGACCCATGGCTGACCAGAACTGCCCAGGTCTCAGACCCATGGCTGACCAGAATCCACTGTGTCTCGGGCCCACGTCCGACCAGAGCCAACCGGGTCTCACCTGCACCTGTTACCGTACCTGCAGCTTGTCAGAGCCTTCAGGGTCTAGGACCTGTGCTAGGCAAGAACCCACTGCATCTCAGACTTATGCCTGTTCTCGGTCCTGCCCTCATCCGCAATCGACCGGGACTCGGAGACCGTTCAGAATCAACCAGGGATCGGGCCTACACCCGACCAGAACCTACCAGGACCACGAGCTGCACTTGACAAAAGCTCACCGTGCCTCGGACCCATGCCCGACCGGAACCAGCCAGGTGTCAGACCTGCGCCAGGCCGGAACCGACCGCAATAATTCAACACACATTCGCAGTTCCTCTGGGAGCTGCATTTTCTAGTTATTATTCTGCTTTTCTTCTATGGTGTCTGATTTAATAACAGTAAGCTATTCACAGTTGAGCTCTGACTTAATTTATTATTTATTATAAATACTATTAAATGTAATATTTATTGTTTTATACAAAACATTGTATAAAATTCAATTAAATTCAATTTCATTTATATAGCGCTTTTTACAATGTAGCATCGTCTCAAAGCAGCTTTACAGTACTACAATTATCTAAAAGGCCAATCCCAAGTTGAGCCCAGGGCGACAGTGGCAAGGAAAAACTCCCCAAAATGGTAGGAAGAAACCTTGGGAGGAACCAAGATTGTTTTGGGGAATTCTGAAGTGATTGTGTGATGGTTCTCTGATGGTTTTTAGGTAATTGTGTGATTTTGTGAGGTAATTGTGTGATTTTGTGAGGTAATTGTGTGATAGTTCTGAGGTAATTGTGTGATTTTGTGAGGTAATTGT
>JAUZST010012080.1:0-11607 GCA_034779995.1 Parotocinclus haroldoi
AAATATAATAATAATGAAAAATATAATAATAATGAAAAATATAATAATAATAATAATAATAATAATAATAATAATAATAATAATAATAATAATAAATATAAAAATTATTATTTATTTATTAACCTATATTGTTTTATTACCTTAATTTTGTTATAATTTATTATACTTTTAGTATTTATTTAATTAACCTAATTAAGGGACCCATAAATCAATTATATTATCAAATCATATTATACCTTTAAAAGAAAATACAAACTCATAACTTTATTGGATTTATTGTTGAATAATTACACATTCTAATAAATTACATATGATTTATTTCTATATACACACACACACACACACACACACACACACACACTTTGCTGAAGCTGAGACTTCATTAGTCATCTTGTGTGATTGACGTTTGTCCTTTTTTCATAAAAAGTCTTTCAATTTTAATCATTGTATGACAATAATTGGCCATTTTAGGGTCTACAAATAAAGCATCTTTTTCAGTATTTTGTTTATCATAAGCTTGCCACGATCATATTTGTCTGCTTGACTTTTTTGCCCGGTATATTCATAACAAGAAATGGCATCAATACATTGTGTCTATTTTAAACTAAAACAATTAGCTTTCTTTGTTTATATTATTTAATGCTGCTATCAGCATCAGTGGCCATTTCAGCGGCACATGCAAGGTTACATCTATACACAATGCTATCTAAAGACTAGTCGTGTGGAACAACTTATTCCAAATCTCTACTTTAGTAGGCTTTCCACTGGGTATTGAAACTGTGCTTATTCACTTCCATTCATCTGTAAGAACTTCAGTCAGATGCAGATGTTGTGCAATAAGGACATGCAGCTGGCATTCATCACAAACTTGTTGGATATGACTGATATCAGAACACCTTTCACAGAAAACATATCAGCGTCAGTATTGTCGTGCCAAAATACAACATCAAATCAGAAAAAGGTTTACACAATGTGGATAATGCATATAAAAATATGACTTTTATCTAATTGTAGACAATGTGAACCTGAAATATTTCACAGATGCTGAAATGTTTATTGGTGTATCGGGCACTAACATGCAAAATGTCTGATTAATCCCACACCCTGTGATTAGGCTTTGGACCATGTGCTCATTCCATCGACTGATAAGCCCACAGGAGAGATCGCCCTTTCTAATGACTTGCCCTTTCTATGCCCTTGAAAACCGGAGTCAATTATGGTGGCAGGCTGGTGCTGTGAAGCCTCAGGCAAGCAAGACTCCATAAGAATTCTCTGTTCGGCAGTAAAGAGGAAAAGGTACTAATCCTCCTCTCAAAAGATATCAATCAAAGGTCAAGTAGTAGAAATATGTTTACATTTACATTTAGGCCTTTGGCAGGTATTCTTTTCCAGAGCAACTTACAATACATGCAAATAGTTGGCAAATAGGTGCCATGAAGCAAGTACCTTAACATATATTCTATTTATTTTATACAAAATCCTCAACTGATATAAGAAATTGATTTCAGTTATTTTTTCTTAAGGGTGTGCAATCAAATATTAAGTGGTCCGTTTAGAAAATTATAATAATTATTTCTTTCTCTGTTTTTGTGTCATTCCAATGCACACAAAGGAAAACACATGTATGACAAAATGTGTAATTGTAGTATTTTAATTTTCTCTGGAAAAAAATATGGGGGATGAAATGTTTTTTTTTTTTCCATTACAAATCTTGTTATCCTTACAAGGTCATATTACCCTTACTAAATGTAAAAGAAATCACTGCTTTCTGTTTAGCCCAATTTATATTGGTCAGAGTCATATGGAAGAATCTGAAGTAGATCCCAGAATTCACTGGGCACAGGTTGTGGTACCCCCTGAAATGGGTCAATTGGATGGTTTTATAAACACTGAACCTTCATGATTTGAGCCCCATTTGGGAGTTGATCCCAGGCGCTCAGGAACTGTTGTTTCTAGAAGCTGGCTCTTAACACCAAGCCACTAGAGCTGCAATAATAATAATAATAATAATAATTATAGATTATAAGTTATTCCTAAGAAAGTATTTTTAATAAAACATGTAGATTGTGTTTTTTGAAAGCACATATGATGAACAGATGTGCACAATGTGCTGTATGTAACCCATAGTGCTCACTGAGATTAGGTACGTTTTAGTTGCTTATATTCTGTATTCCGCTCTTCTAATTACACAAACTGATCAATGCAGAAAACATCCAAAGAAAAATGTAATCTTTGGAAAAAATTAGAAAAAAATTCAAGTGACTAAACTTAGTTTAATATTAATGCTCAACTTTTGGGTGAGCACGTTAATGCTGTTAATTGTAAAAAAAAATAACTGACCCAGTGTCAACTGCAGATTACTAAGAAAGCAAAACAAAAGTACACAAGGCACTTGTAGCTTGAAGAAATATAGCAGCCTGATACTTTAGTACACAAGTGCCTTTGTGAAACGATCCCTTTAATCATGTTTTCCCAATAATCTACAATGTGGGGACTCTGAGTACTTAGTGAGCTAATTTTGCCAATGCTGGGATAATTGCCATGGCCGCTCTCTCCCTGCCTCTGAGATTTAATCAGAGCCACATGAACAGTAGGGCTCTCCCTGATGGGAAGCTGATGGGCGATTTGCTCTCTATTAGACAATAAGAGACGGATGGGTAGATGGTAAGCCAGCGATGCCTCAACAGTTGGCCCTTCCTTAATAACATTCTTTATTGCAGACTTGTCTGAGTGATGTATTCCTTCCGCAGAGCTGCTGGGGTGCCAGACACTTAGGCCAGACTTTCCAGTAGAGGAGACTGTTATCCGATAATAAATCCCCCTTGATGAACATGTTCCCCAATCTACTAATAATTAATGAAGCAATTTGTACAACTCCTCTAGAGCATTCTGTAATACTGAAGTCATATACACAAGGCGAAAATGGCAGGCACCTGAGACTAAAGACAAACTACTTTAATAGGATGCTTTCAGAGGGGCAGGTCACAGTGTGTGACACTTCATAAAACAATCAAAGGCATTATGAGGGCTGTCTCCATTAACCACAAAAGTCAAACGATGATTTAAAATGATGTTACTTAGCCCTCAAATCACTGGAATAGTAGAAATAGCCATTGGTGCTCTCTCCGAAGCGCCTAGATCTTGAGAAGTTGATTCACTTACCTGAAATGAGAGAAAGACAAAGGAATTATTGGCACATCACACAAATTCATCGTTCATCTTATTTTCAGATGTAAAATCCTATTTTGGGCAGACATAGCTCAGGGTTTGCATATTAGTGACAGGAAATTCAAAGGTAATCTTACACTACTAAGACATTTGCTATGTAAATCTGTACCTGTCAGAATGCCCCTTCTTTCTTGAACATGAATACATTTTAAGTTTGAAATGAATATTTTCTTAATATTGTATTGCATATTAGTAGGCCGTTACAGTTTCAACTGGAATATGCACAGACTTGGGCTGTCAAAAATAGCTAATGCTATAGTATTTTTTAAAACACCGATCAATCACACTCATTGGGCACCTAATGTTATAGATTGTGTTCTTCAAATTCTACATACCATATATAGCAACATTACCGGCTAGGAAACGTAATTGCATTCTGTGACAGAAACAAAAACCTACAGTGTAACCGCATTGTTTGACAGCATTCCTGGCATATTTTGGATACCAGCTCATATTGTCCATTCATCTGCCTGCCTAGAGTTTTTATGGAAATCAACAGTGTTTTAAATGTCAAATACAGCAAGCAAAATATTTTGCATATAAAGTTGTTAACAAAATGCATTTTGTTGTTTGACAGACTATTACAGAATCATGCAAGTTGTTTCACATTATCACAGAGACATACATATCAGAGGTGTGCTGTACTCAAAGTCAGATTTGCATATATGCTGTATATGAGGAAAGGTTCAGAATAACACGTTCCATTTCAATGTATCTATGTATGAATACAAGTAAACGTTTCAAAACTAGACATTAAGCATTAGACAAAGTGTGTTGTCTGAATATTTCAGAATCTGCTGATCCACTGGGATTTAGACGCGCAGCCATTTCTAAGATAAAGAAAGACTGACCCGAAAAAGAGTAAATAACCAGTGAGTGGCAGTTCTCTGACTGAAAATGTCTTGGTCGTTTCAGAGGTCAGAGGAGAATGCCCGGACTGGCAACAGTAACTAAAAAAAACACTCGTTACAACCAAGGCATGTCGAACAGCAATTCTGAAGGCACAGCACCTCACACCACGAAGCAGATGATGACACCACGTGCTACTCCTTTCAGCTAAGAACAAACAACTGAAGCTATATTTAGCATGAGCTCACCACAGTTGGACAACAGACCCGATTCTCAATTTCTGGTGTGACATTCAGATGGTAAAACCAGAATTTGGCATAAACAACATGAATGCATGGACCCATCCTGTCTTGTATCAACGGTTCCGGCTGGTGGTAGGGAATATTTTTTGGCACACTTTGGGCCCTTAATACCATTTCTTTACCTTTTGAACACCACAGCTTACATGAGTGTTCATGCTGAGCATGTCCATCCCTTTATGACCACAGTGTACCATCTTCTTATGGCTACTTCCAGCAGGAAACGTTCCCAAAGCTCCAATCATCTCTAACTGGGTTCTTGATCATGACAACTCAATGCCTCCAGGGTCACTAGATCTCAATCCAATAGCGCAGTTGCTGCCAACCTTTCGTCCTTGGAACCACTAAGAAAGGTTTTGTGTATCTAAGAAAATCTGCCCCTCCTTGACACACAAAGACCAAAAGTATAACGTGATTAGTTGCAAATATTTAGTGGCAAAAAACAACATAAGCGATATGTTTCTTCTCGTGCCAATAGAAAGAAGAAGAACATTTAGGATGTGGTGGAACAGGAGATTTCATGGATGTGCCAGTTGACACATCTGGGCATATCTATCTATCAAGACTCTAAGTAATGTTTTGATCACACTGTAAAATCTATGCCAGGAGGAATTAAGGTAGTTCTGATGAAAAGTGGGTCTAACACAGTACTAGCAAGACGTACCTAATAAAAGGGTGTACATATTGTTCACTACATAAGGTTCCTACCTTTTCCCTCGCAGTACTGCCTCGCTGATTGCTGTTACAGAGCAGGCAGTGGGGCAGCTTATAACCAGTGACTGGTTAACGACCTGATGACGAGCACCTGTGTCTCCCTCTACTTAAGTGGTAGTTCTAGCAGTGTTCGTTGCCAGGTTGTTTCACTCCACCGTGAACTTGCCCGACCACCGGGGCGCAAACGGCTTGACATGCTGCACGTCTGGGCCATCTTTACAGTCAGTTGGTAACATCCGGGGGCGTTAGAGCCGAAGGATGTGTACGAGGGAAACCTCAAAGGTATTTAGCCTTTTTAGGGAAAGATCCAGGTTCCCCCGTCCCAGCCCAGCTCGTGCTACTGCACGCTCGAGCCCATGCTCGCCCTCTGGCGCTCTGGAAACGCTTCTGTGCCTCTCAATTTGGGGACCGTCCCAAATCGGCGCACTCTCTTGCGCTTCAAGCACGTGCGAGCTGCGGCTCGCCTTTTCCATGCGTTAGAGAGCCTTTCGCTCCTTTTTTCCCATTTTTCGTTTGGTTATATATTATTTCCCCATTATTATTATACGCTGTGGGATTCCTCGGTCCCGGATAGATGGGTCCTGCCACATACCATAACACACATATCCTGTATTTCAAATAAATGTATAGTATGTATAGCTTATGCATGTAAAATCTATATCTAAAATATTCAAACTTCGTAAAAGTTTACTTCTATATGAGCTGTTGGCTCAGTCAGTTCAAAACACTTCCTGCTGCTTATTTGCAGAAGGTTTTAGGTAAACTATATGTTGTGGTTGTACTTTTAGCTGATGCTCTTATCAAGAGCAAATAATAAAATGACTTATACAATACAATGACGTATAGGAGGTAGAATCTCACAGTCCAAGCAATTTTGGGTTACAGGTCTTGTATTTGAAGATTTTGAGATTTGAACCCTCGTAACCTAGTATCTAAACTACTAGGTGGCCACAGTCCCCTGAAATGTGCTAACTTTGCCGTCATGAATGTGTGTATAATTATGCATTACATTATAAAGAGGTCATATTTGATGTCCATTCATTCATCCATTGTTGTCTGCTTTAGATTATATCAGTTATTTGGAAGGGTTTTGGAAATATGAACAGCCATGGGATTGGTTTGTATCTAGCACTGCCAGTTACCCTTAACTACTAAGATATACGAGTGTATTGAATCCTGCCTCTTGTGTAGTTTTGTTTTTGATAACAGCATATAAACGAATTAAAATATGAAAAAGTATGCAAGCAGGCCAAGGTAACATAGCAAAAAACAGCTCATTCAAAGACATTGAGAAAGCATCAATGAAATAGGGAGTCGCAGCTGCTGGAAAAACTGTAATATCCACTACTTCAAATATTTCGAAATTGCAACACAGGAAATCATTATTTATGTGTGTATTCAATGACTATGTTATTCAAATAAACACATTACTAGATGTGTAACAACCAGTCATAAAAACAGAATGTGTAAGCTTATGCATGACATATTCAGTGCTAATGCGAAATCACATTGAACTCTGAACAAACCAAAAAAAAAAAATCCATTTGAAACAGAGGTGCTAAAATGGTGTAACATCGGGTTTCTTTCCCACTGCCTCTCTGCATTTAGCTAAAGCAGCCTAAAGACTTGACATGAATCCTAAAGACAGATTGGAAAGGCACAGGTCATATACACTGCCTTAAAGAACAAAGTAGTCAATACCAACAACCACTACAATTTTAACTACTGCCAGAGCTGATTTGACTCACTGGCTGTTGTTGTCATGATGACTTAGCCCCTACAGCTTCAGACCCATTATTCAATATGCATTCAATTAACGTTCTTAATCTTTTTTCAATCCAGTAGTTAGTTGACTGAATTGACTTCAATAAAAAAAAAAATCAATTTCCAACGAATTTTATAGTTACGTATTAAACGGGATTTACAATTTATCAAGCTCAATAAAACCACGCAGAGACTGGGAACCAAGTAAAATTGCTAACTTCAAAGAGTAACCCCTGGCTAGGGTAGAAAAAAATGTTCTGTCTTGCCACCTACACAGAAAACATATTAAAGTAGTTACTCAAAACCTACAAGTGACTTTGGTGTTAAAAGCCACTCACAGTGGTAAGCCAAGAATGAAAAGAACAGAGAGCAATTCGCTTTCCCATAGTTATTACCCTGTGGATAATAGCAAGTGTGCTTTTCCCGATGTACATTACAAAATAGGTGCATGTTATGAAACAAGGGAGGCTGTGGTCTGTTCAGCCTGGAGAGAAACGGGAAAACAAAAAAGAAATGAAGTCGAAAAAATTAACGCTCGTCCACCGAAAGGCAGAGGGTAGTGGTGGGATTGTAACGAAGAAAGGAACTCTCACCTTTGTAAAATTCATAGAAACCCTACAGACTCCTTTTTCATGGTAATATATCTCCTGTTTGGATCAGAATGCTTCAGCAGCTCTAAGGACAATAGTGCCAGGTGACAAAGATATACTGTGCACCGTAACCAAAGAACCTGCTGCATTGCTCTGAGCCGGATAGATCTAAAATACAGCACATATTGCTCTTATTAGATGCACCTCTGCAGAAAGGAGTTTGAAAAATTAATTTCATGCCTGATTTAAAACATCCCAATGCTTGAGTGAGCTCCCTGTCTGGTATTATAAACATCCGCAGCTTAATCTCGCCCAGTACCGGCGCCAAATCGCAATTTTGTAGCAGACAAAAAGTCGCAGCCATGGCTTAGAGAAGTGCGCAAGTCGAATCTGTAGACCTTTCCACTCTCTCTGCAATTTGTTATGTTACGCCAGAGGTGTCGTAGGCATCCTCCTGTGTCGAGGGCACATTACAAAAGACGTGCCCTGTTTAAAAAGCTAAAACCAGAGCACTAAACCACTGCAGTGCACCAGCCCTGGGGAAGATTCACCTGTCCTGATTTAATCTGTTTATTTTTGTTGGTAGAATTTTAGTGCTAGAGGAATAACTAAGGAAACTAAGGAAATGTGTAGACATTACTGTATAATGCACCCAAGTATAACACAGAAGCCATAAAAAGAAGCTTGGCAAGAGAGAATTCTGAATTAATGGCGCTCTGAATGCAGTGAATTTTGCAGCCAATATTGAGAAGAAAATCGCACTCAGTTACTTCCCTCGAATTTTCTTCCCTTTCCCTTTATACCTTACACTACAGGGAATTTAGCAAAAAAAAAAAAAAAACATTATCATATCTGTACACTACACAGTGAATCTCATTTCCAGGTTGTTTCAGTCGCAGTGAGGCAGTTCAAAATAAACAAGCAATAGTGCATATCACCCTGTGCTTATTGGTGTGTCAATCAACATGAATGAAATCATACCCACCGGATTTCCCATGTCATCCCTGGCATTTTAATGATTTTTCTCTCTCTCAAACACTTTGACGCATGTCATGGTTTCATGTTTTCATTGGCAGCATTTCAGTAGGAATAGCGATGATGATTACATCGGGTTCATATTTGATTATCTGACATAAAAAAATTGAGATAAAGCGGCCGGCTGTAGCTTTAAGATAAAAACCAAGACCATAGTGCGCACAAGAAAAACAATCAGGTTACATGATCATATTTGATGAAAATGCTAAAATACATATTTTTAATTGTTGGTTCCTTTTGGATCCCGGTTGTGGATGTTGCAATATGGGCACCTAGCTGCCAGACTGCTCTGTATGATGTAAAATGGACACTTAATAAAGAAATACAATCAAATCTGCTTAGTATCACTCATTCATTTACTTTCTTAGCAACTCCACCCTAAGCAGGGCGCCAGTCCATCGTAGGGCACATACACTGATACACTCAGACACACACACACACACACACACACAAGGGGCACTTTAGAGACACTGTAGAAGGAAACCAAAGTACTTAGAGGACCCACAGGGACACAGAAAGGACCCAGACCGCTCCACCTGGAATTGAACCCAGAGCTTCTCGCTGTAAGGTAACAGCTTCCCACAGAGCCACTAAATAGTAATAGCACCATTGGCCATAAACACGGACGTTCTTGTTCACTTAATCATGTTTGTCACTGTAAAGAAGAAAGTCTGCCAAATACCGTAAGCATAAATGTATTTTGACAGGATTGCTAAAAATATGATTAGTCCTCAAAAACGCTACATATACAGTGCAGATTAGCGGAACATAATGGGTTACACATTAGACTTCTTATTCATATTTGCCAACATGAGTCAGGAATTTCGGAAGAAAACACGTGTTAAAAGATGTGCAGGGATTACTGGCTAAATTCTAGCTTATATGCAGTCCAACGGATGATGTGCTTTGAATAGGTAGAGCTTTTAGGTCACAAGTTTCTTTAAGTTGATTTGCCTCATCTTTAATAGCAAGCATTTATTTTTAAAGCTCAGATCACACTTCAGCAGATGTGTCATAACCCAGTAATAGGATATTATACACCAATAGCACCAAAAAGCTTAAATGGGAAAACTGTTTATTATTTATAATACAATCTTAAACAATGAATAGAATGATTTTTATTTCTCAGCACTGATGCAAAGGTTGGTGCAAGAAACTGAATCTTCTTAAAGTTTTACAAGCAGAAAAGCAATTTTAGATCATTATTGAAAGCTTTACATTTGCATATGCATAGGCTGAAGAGTTCTCTGGCATACTGATGATTTTTAAGAATTGATTTTTAAGTCTGTTTGGTGTGAGGGTAAAATGAACAACTGGAGATTGTGTGTTAGGAAAAGATGAAGGTTTGAAAAGCAAGTGAACAACTTGATACATATGCTCTTTTAAATAACACAAATAATAGTGGTTAAATTATCATTAAATAATAGATGTGTTTAAAACGGTTGCATTCTGAAATTAATAGACATTTAGTCCTTTGGCAGACTCACTTATCCAGAGCAACTTGTAACAAAATGTACAGTTAAAGGTTCCATAATGCGTGTACTTGCTATACATCTATATATAATACATATATATATACATATATATAATCTATACACGTTAAATACTAGTCAGAATAAAAACTAAATAAGTAACCAGCAGGCTAAAATGTTAGTTTAAATGTAAATAAACATTAAATATTAAACCACTGAGGAGCCAGGACACTGAAACATCAAAATATGGCCTTGCAGGTATCTCTCAATATCAGAGAAGGATGTACAAGGTGCCCTGAAGCTGAAGTCTGGGTGTGCATCTCTGAAGCAAAGAACCTTTTGAGTACTGACAACTCAGGATAGTAGATTTAAATTCAATCCCGGCTAGAACAGGAGGCCAGTAGTGTGATCTTAGGAGTGATGTTAGAAACTGGTGAAACCGGTGAGCAAAAGACAAATTAAATAATCAAGCCGGAAATCTTGAGAGCCTTATGAGGATCTGAGCAGCTTCTGTAATCAGAAAAGGATATAGTATTCTGATGTTGAGGTCACTGTCCAAAATCAATCTAAGACCTTTTGTTGTGCAAGAATGATAGACAGTGACACCGTCCATGTAGACTGAGGAGTCCAGTATCAGGGAGTTCTTTGCTGGGAGGTACATCAGTTCAGATTTGTCTAGAATAAGCCACAGATGCTGTTTCTGCACAGATATCAGAAGAGCAGTTTTGGAACATGGGAGGTGAAAGCAAGTAATACAACATCAGGTTAGGTACAATCTGTATAGCATCGGTATGAGGAGCCATGGGATCTAATCACTGATCCATCAGTGATGTAGTGTTCAGGGACATTGAGTGGACCAAGACCCGATCACTGAGAAACACCTGTAGTACAAGGTATTATGTATCCTACGAGGTGATAAAACTGAACATCACCATGCTACCTGAAAGAATCGATCTTGCTGATGAGCAGAATCAGAAGAGCACATGGATTCCAGTGCTTAAGTTAGAAAGATGTGAAGATGTGAATCTGATGATTCTGGACCTGATAACACAGGGTCAGACACTGCATGTTGGATAATCACCGAAGACGTGTTGTTTTCTTTAGCTATATGAATTGTTTCAGGTACTATGAGCAGAACAAATCCTATTTAAATCGTATTTATTTATAAGATCTAACTGCTTTCTGACCAGACTGTCTGGTATCAAGGAGGCCGATTCTAACTCTTCTCCGTGCTGGCACCCCGGTGCTGGAATTAACTCAGGCTGTCCAAACGACTAAATGTCTTGCTAGCTTCACATGGTGACTAAACACTCATCACTTCACATCACTGAAAATGTGACCACATGTTTAAAAAGCAATCCTTTACTTGTGTCTTTAGCTGATGTACCACGAAGAGCTGGTTTCACCCCGTTTCTCTATTTCAGCTGTTGTGGTTGTTGTTATGTTAGGTTGTATGTTTATTCATTGTCTGGTTACAGCTCTGGCAGCATCTTGTGGTCCTGGTTGGGCCCTGTGCTCAGCACTTCCCCTGCCGGACATCCAACCGATCACAGCGACTCATTCTCATCGGTAAATGACTGTTGCTCGATCTTGCCGCTTTGCGCTTTACAACATCAGAAAAATCCGACCGTTTCTGACACAACAGGCCACCCAACT
>JAUZST010012081.1:0-11607 GCA_034779995.1 Parotocinclus haroldoi
TATATACACACTAAGCACTTAATTAGAACTGAAATGTATTATTATTTAAAAAAGTTTTCGTGTTGTTCTTCTCACTTATGACTATTTGTGTTTTTTGTAAGATGATGTTATTGTTGTTGGCTAGTTGTGTGAGCAGGAGGAATAACTAAGAAGAATACAAAGCACATCTGTAAGTCTCTCCAGATAAGGGTGCCAGCTAAGTACTCTGATCGTAAATCTAAAAGTAAATACTAAAGCCAGCCTGGCACCACCCATCATGCATACTGTGTATATGTACAGCACTGTGCAAAAGTCTTTGGCCACTACGCCACCATGGTTTTTTATTTTTTTAATGTAATTATAAATGGTATAATATCCATCTACAGCCCTGAAAAAAATGAAAGGGGTCACTAGGAAAGGATCAGTTTCTCGTTACAAATTGTAGGTACTGTATGTGTTTGAGTGAAATTAAACATTATTGTTTTATTCTATAAACTACTGACATGTTCGAATTAAAAATATTTATTGGCAGCAACGAGCATTTCTCTGCTGTGAATGACAACATGCCAAATAAAGAAGATGTAAAGAAAAATAAAACAAAGAAAACAAGTTCGCTCGTTCATTTTATAACAATACATTACTCATATTTTAACTTAGCAACAGTGTGTCTCGTACTTCACCCTAGTAAATAAGATTGGATTCAGGAGATCACCTAATCATTGAGTTGAATGACGTGTGTGTGCGTTCGAATTCATTGCATACTGGAATGGAATCGCTGCCATGAAGTAGATCTTTTTATTTAAAGTAAACTTGAAGTTGTCCCTTACATTTGCAGAGCTATATATTTCTTTCTTAGTCTTGTTACCATAGTATCGTAAATAATAAATAATATATAATAAATATAATATATAACATAATAAAACAATAAATATAACAAAGTAATAAATAATAACAATGATGATGAAAAAAAAAGACAAAAAGAAACAATGGCAAGTGTGCAGTACATCCTCCTCTTAGACTTAAGCAATAGCAGCATCTGGCCAGGTCTTTGGCAGTTTAAAGAAGTATTGATTAGGAATAGTCTTTTTGGAAGGGTAGCAGCCAAGAAACAATGTTTTTGGATCTTCACATCATTATACCATTGCTAAAACAACAATTTGTAATAGTGGCCTAAGATTTTTTGTTTCATAAATCAATGTGTTGTATAAAGGTAAATCTATGACGTCCCATAAACCCAGTCAGCTTTGGGTAGCCATCCTGGCTGCTTCTTTCGACTTCTTTCGACTTACTCCGAAAAATTTCATTGACATTTTATGTCCGTGAGCGTCTGAAAATCATCACTGCTTTACCTGATTTCTTTATACCTTCTTGCCGATTGACATAATGGAAACATAAACACACAATCTCGTTACATAGTCTACCTAATGGCGGCATGCTGGCTAATAGACTATATGACTCAACACTTACAGAAATCCTTTAATTCGGCACCTAACTACCATAATAAGAAGCAACAAGGTATGAAATCTCTATGGGCAAACAATAGTATTACAGCGGGTTGGACCGAGTACCTCAGTTACTCTCAATATGGCACTTTCATAGATCTTAAACAAGTCAGGTCATTAACTTTTAGTTCTCTTGCACTGGACCCCATAACACACCTGTGAAATGGAATGCAAACCGTGAGCCAACATCAGTCATGTTACAAAATCTATTGGAAAACGTGAAAGAGTGAAGGCTGACTAATTCTTATGTTTGGATGGAGTTCTTCGTTGTCCACATACTTTTGGCTCTACACAATCGCTGACAAATATAACTTAGTATGAAGATGGAGTGGTTAGAATCGAGCGAAACTTTAGAATTATGCACATGGATGTTGTGGCTGGGTATGTTGATCCTCATCTATCACAAAAGCGGGTGGGGCAATGTGTTGCTCCACAGCAAAGGCAGGATTTAAGGGCTCACCGCAGACATGTCATGGGCCCCGCGCCAACAAATTTCCTTCTCCTAAGCAACATAGTATAATAATAAAATAGTGCGGGCAAAAATAGCAGGGTGTAGTGAAGATGCCACTTGTGTCTGGCTGGTGGACAATGAAAGTGTGGAAGCTGCTCGTGCCTGTCTGTGAATCAAAAGATCTTCTCTACTGGTGGTCTGTCTGGGACAGCTAGGTCAGAACAGCCTAGATCGCAAGCAAGTCGTCGAAAAGACCTTCCTGGTTCTGTCAGTCCAGCCATGTACCCCTCTCAAAATCTGTCAACTGGGCAAAACATCTTCAAGTGAGTAATAGAGCCATGACTAGCAGTTAACGTCGTCTCGCCAATAGGTACCCTCCTCAAAAGTAGCATCTGAGAGTCTTTTTATAGGGCAACGGGGGGAACAAGCTTACACCTTCTTGGGGCATGACCTGGTGTCTAAATAGACCACATCTGTAATAATTGACATATCTGTTTATCCAAGTTTTGCTGCAAATGACATTTCTATCTGGGGAGTGATTTTTTTTGTCAGTAAGTATACATTTACTGCTTACAAAAATTATGGGATACCCTTGTGTACCTGGATTGAGGACTGGCTCAGATATACTGCTCACAAAAATTAGGGGATACTTCTAAATGATAATATCCCACCATGCAATATCTGCTAATTTTAGTGAGCAGTGCAGTTGGCTAAGATCAGATGCAAGGCTGTACTCAGTCAGGCCATAATCGCCAGCACAGTGGTATAGGTGGGAACTTAGACAGGGCACCAGGCCATTTAAGGGCACCATGCACACATACCAACCGACTTGATACAAGTCTTTGGAATGTGCCAGTGAAAACCCGCACGGTTACGGGAGAACATGCAAACTCCACACAGACAGCAGCTGGGTCATGACTAAAACACGGGTCTCTATAGCTGTGAAGTGACAGCACTAACCGTAATGCCAGCATGCTGCCCCGTTTACATTTACAGCAATTATCAGATGCCTTGCAGTGTACAGTGCAATCAATTAAGGCTGGATGGCTTTTCTTAATGGACCACTAGTGGCAGTCTGGTAGTTCTGGGACTGGAACCTTCATCCCTCTGGTAATTAGACTAACGCTGTAACCATTGGCCACCACCACCCATTTGCACAGTGGATCGCTCTCTATGCGTTTTGTTTTAATTCTCAATGCTGTGCGAGAAAGCAACCGTCAAGCCCTTGAGTAATTGGAGTCAAACATCTCTCAAAAGACTCCCGGTTCTTACACGGCACATCCGTGACGGTGCCGAGTTTTATTTACAGTAATGGAATGCAGGATGGAGCTGGTGTCTCTGCTCCCTGTAGTTTGATTTGCATCTGTCATACAATATGTGTTCTGTCATCAAAGACATTCCAGATGCAGACTGTCTTGGTGGCACCGCCGGTCACTTCGGTTCTCTTCACATTTATTCAATTCGATTTGAACTCAATCAAATACTCGGGGTAGATCTGGTTGCTGTCAAATATGACGAAGATCTTTGGGTTGGCCACGTCGTCCACGCAGCTGTCGAAGAAGTTTGAGATGCTCAGGTCCTTTGAGGGCGGCCGGCAGAATTGCGGGCACCCAACTGTGTACTCCCCTACTAGCACCCGTGCTAGAAACATGCACTTGTATGGTGGATCGCTCTGGAAGATAGGCGGTGCTAAGCCGTGTCTCTGCAGCGTGTAGTTATGCTTGTTGGTCGAGTGGCAGAACTTGCTGGAGTACTTGGCATCGCGGGCGAAATAGCTTCCTATGGGAAAATAAGAAACGGTGTAACCATCGTTATTAAAGGCATAAATTATAAATTGACACTGCTCACAAATATTAGGGGATATTTCAAACTGTATACAAAAAAGATCCCACAAAAACTGCTGGATAATCTGATCCTGTTCATGCCCCATCACTGTCAGTGTGTTTTAGCAGCACTGGGTGACCATACACCCTACTGAACAGTCAATGTAGGGGCACTTGCTGCTCAATCATGAGAATTGAGTTTGCTTCTCATTTAAGAGAAATCTATCGACTTTCTTTGGCTCTTTGCTTGCTTTTCTGATGATCTTGTTTAATGGAATCAAATAATATGCTTCTTTTTTAATCGCTTCATGCTCATTTTGAAATATCCCCTCATTTTTGTGAGCAGTCTAATATACTAACACTGCTCTGAGTGTGCCGTGGCAATGCATTAATTTAGATATACAATTGTATCATACAGTCTATAAGCATACAACCAGAAAATACAGGGAGTTTGTATGCAGTAATAATAATCAAGCTAAACCTCAAAGTTTTGACCAGAAGTTTCCGGCTACAATGGCTATCATTAAAGGATATTATTATGAAACGTATTATAATTTTAAAAATTAAACTCTGCCACCAATACGAGTGATATTAGATCGAATGGACGCTAAAAGTTGCACCAGTTTACCATATGATGTTCAGGCAATTTCCTTATATGTACAATGTGCAATTTAACAGAACATATCATGGATGATACGAAACACGCACCATATTTTGTAATAGCAAGAATGAGAGTCTGAACCTTTTCCGTAGACGTCTCCGTGACTGCCCGTTAGCCTCCAGTCGAAGTTGTACGTGCAGATTGCCTGGATGTTTCTGTGACCCGTCCCGTGAAAGAGCATCCTCTCATCTATGTCTGTTACACGCTTGATCTTTCTTAGCTGAGCTTTTTTTCTATAGTCACTCAAGTAAAGCAGAAAAAAAATGGTTTCAGTTCAGAAGAGTAGTAAATAACTACTGGTCAGGGTCACAGAATCTCTGGCACCTACCCCTGAAGAACAAGTGGAAGGGAGAAATGCCCATGCCAAAACACCATTACACGACCGGGTAGTGTACAGCGTTCCCTCGCCACTTCGCGGTTCACCTTTCGCAGACTCGATGCATCGCGGGTTTTCAAAAAATATATATGGGAAAAATATATGGCGGGTTTTTGCTGTTTTGCGGGTTTTGAGGAACTTTTACATTAAAAAAAAAAAAAATCACAAAATTGAAAAAAATATATGTATTAAAAATATTAATTATACCAATAAAGGCATGTTATAAATGATAAAATATGAGGATTTAGAGTAAATAGCTGTTGTTTATACTCAGTGTGTAGGATATGAGGTGCTGTAAGCTCGGTACGGACGGAGCAGGTGTGATACGAGAGTGATGTATGGAGTGTTCAGTAAAGAGAACGTTCCATTACTTCAGCGTGATGCTTAATTATTCAACAGTTAAAAACATTACAATAGCTTATTTACTCAGCAGATGAATACTCACCAAAAACGAGAAGTAACACTAGAGCATCGGCCGCCTGAGTCTCTACTTGCTGACATGACGAGTTTTTATCTGCGGTGTTGTGTTCTCTGTTTGTGAAAGTTTCATTATAGACTGAAATCATTCAAGCCCTAAGATGAAACCCAAACGTTCTGCAGGTTCTACAGCTAAAATAGTGTATAAATACTTCATCCCTACTTCGCGGAGGGTGGTCCTATAATGTAACGAGGGAACACCGTGCATCACTTACTACTCAATTACGATAATTGAGTTTGCATCTCATTTACATAATCAAACAACTTTCGTTGACTTTCATTTGCATTTCTGTTGATCTTGTTTAACGAAATCAAATTAAATGCTCCGTTTTTCAATCGCTTCGTATTCATTTTGGTTTTTCCTTCATTCATTTTTGTGTATTTTGCCATATATATGGTGGGTCCTTTCCATCTCTGGCTAATCTTACTAGTGTAATCTAACTTGTTAATTTGTGTTTTCCTTTGCAACGTTCGTGCAACCGATTAGTTTTGATACCGTAATGTATGACAATACGTGACACCACAGTACATGCTTTAAATTCAAAAGAAACAGTAAATCAGTGTTATTGACAGACCAGAGAGTATTCCTGCATTTTAACTAGAAGAGACTTAAGAACTGACTTGGACCTGCCTGTCAATTACTTGAGACTTGACTTGAATTTGCAAACAATGACTTGTGACAACATCACTTAAATCATCTTTCTTTCCCATTCTAGTACTGGGTTTGAACATCAGCAGGTCAACCTGACCATCTAGACTATCTTGTTTACATACTGACCATGTCTATAATTCTCCATTACGCACCAGCCAGTCCCCTGGAACCCTGACCAGCACATAATTGCTTGGGTAGTGCAGCATTCTGAAGCTCCAGTCAACCATTGTAACCTGGCTCCAGGTTCTTGTGGTGCCGAGCGGTTGCATCGGACGTCGCGCACAGGCACGACTGAAGAGGTGGGGTAGGTGAAGATATCGTTCCCGTTGTTTAAGCTTCTCCTTCCAGCCCTGTGAAAGACTGCCATCTTGCCATTATAATTCTGCTTATAAGTGCACACCATGTGAACAGCTTGATGGTTTCCAGGGAGTCTCACATCTGCTCTGAATGCTATTACAGGTTTTGAAAATTCAAAGCTGACCCTCGCTTTGGGTGTGAGTTACAGTTCTACATTTCTGCCTTTTCTCAGCATGAAGCAATTATTCACAAAAGGGGTAAGAGTTCCTCCTCCGTCTTCCTACATGCTCACACATTTCTGAAAGGCTATGCTGTTTTCCGAAATGGCTCCCTCCAGCTTGTCATCTGTCCAGTTTCCCAGAAAGGAATGATTGTCCAGCCTTACTAATGACATACCAAACACTCTTGTATAACCTTACAAATGAACTCAGTATGAAATCAGTTTTGATCATCTTTCTTTCAAAATTCAAGATCAAATCTCCACAATGCCTGCCGACTGTTTGCAGTGAGTGTCCAGGTTATATCCAGGATCTGGATCCAGATATATACACATGCTGGCAACTGTATTAGGTACTGTGCCGGACCCCCTGTTTTCCTTCAGAACTGCCTTAATTGTTTGTGGAATAGATTCAACAAGGCGCTGGTATCGTGATTTCGAGATTTTGGTTAATACTGTACATCCATTATGTCAATCTCCTGTTCCACCACATCTCAAAGGTGCTCTATTGGATTGAGATCTGGTCCAAAAAACAGTTTGAGATGAGTTTTGTGATGGGGCAAGTATGTTCTGGTCATAAAGGGATGAACATGGTCATCAACGATACTCAGGTAAGCTGTGGTGTTTAAGCAGCGGTCATTCGGTATTACGGGGCCCAAAGAGTGCCCAGAAAATCACACCATTACCAGCCTGAACTGTTGATTAAAGTATTTTGGGTTCCAGACTCCAGACATGCTGTTCATGCCAAATTCTACCATCCAAATGTCACAGCGCAAAATCGAGACTCATCAGACCAGGCAACGTTTTTCCAATCTTTTGGTGAGCACGTATAAATAGAGCACTCAGTTGCTTCTTCTAAGATTACAGGAGTGGCACTCGTGTAACCCATCTGCTTCAAGGACCGATGTGCTGTTGTGCTCAAAGATGCTCTTTTGCATAACCCTGCTGTAATAAGTGGATATATGAGTTAAGGTTGCCTTTCTGTCCACTTGAACCAGTCTGACCATAGTCCCTCTGATCTCTGGCATCAACAAGGCATTTTCACCCAGAGAACTGCCCTTACTGGACGTTTTTGTCTTCTTTGGGTCCATTCTCTGTAAACCCTAGAGATGGTGCTGTGTCTGAAATCCCAGTGGATAAGGAGGTTCTAAATTGCCTTGTGCTTGGCTGATTAGATATTTATGTTAAAGTGTATTTGAACAGGTGTACTTAATATGTGCATGGTAAGTGTACATTTAAAGCAAATGCCCTGATTCAGAGCAAGATGTCGAGGGGTAAGAGCAAAACATTTGCTAACCCTTCAGCTTTATTAATAGTTGCCAATTCACATAGTAGTAGTTGACCAAATTGAACATACTGGTTCTAGTACTAGTTTTAGTCCCAGTTAGTCCATTGAACAATGCTCTTAACCCTCCGTGACTTGGATTGTACGTTGTAACACACAGCATTTAGCTATACACCCTTATCCAGAGCGACTACTAAACACTAAACGCGACTACTAAACACTGTGGATTTAAAACCTTATCTTATTAGCTTATGAGTTTTGTTCCATCCACCAAGCAGCAAAATATTGTTTCGTGCCAAAATGCTATACAGCTGGTTGAATCTAGAGATGTAAGAAGTCAAATCACATTATCTGAATGCACCTCGTTCTGGAAAATGGACCTGAGCCATATTTCCATTACCTCCTTTTTGGAAACGGCTACCTTTTTCCTGTATCCTGTACATTCAAAGCCTCCTCTCTGTTCTTATGATGCCAGTGTAATGTAGTTCCATAGTTCCTCCTGCCTGTTGTTGTCTATGAATATGTACACTGCTAGTGCTACAGTGTTAAATAAACTACCATTACATCATGATTAAGAACCTAAAAAAACACAGTCTGCTTCAGTTGTTCTGCCGATTGACATTTGTTATAGCAAGATATTGGTTTGGAAAGCAGGATTACGCATTAAAATACCTCATATGCTACAGCATTAATCAGGATAACAGGGATTGACTGTTACTAAAGCAGAACTGATAGTTTTGTCTTAGATATGATATAAAAGAGAAAACAAGTGTGCAATGCCTCAACATGAATATAAGCGGACAGGAAATGGCAGTCCTCTGGCCTCAAAGACTTTCCTGACTGGTTCTCTCAGCTGGAATGACGGCTTTTTTTTTTTCAGAGGCAGCGGAGGATGAGACGGACGAGCTTGGATAAACACGCGGATCGTGGGCCAGCTGCGCAGTTGGCCACCTCTCATGCCATGAGAACTATATATCCAAACATGAAAAGAAAACCCCAAACATTTACATTTACTCCCAAAAGCAGCAGCAGAGGCTTTGCTGTGGCCACTCTGCCTTCAGTTTATGGGCCTTATGAATAGACCCGGGCCTGAAGGAACACTCCCAAAACAGGAAACGTCCCACTGACACCGAAATTAGATAAGCCCTGCACAAAACGGCACACTTCCCAACTCATCGCAGAGTAATTGTATATAATCAGAGCAGCCTCGGAGGTTTCTGCGTCCACATTATGGAAAATTATGTCTCAAAGAGTTTACAGATTAGAGAATTTGTGATCCTGCTGTTCTTGTATAAATTCTGTCGAACCCCGTTTTCTGAACTTGCCTCATTCCGGAAGGCAGTGAAGCATATTTCCACCATTAACCACAAATCCTATACATGCAAGTGCCGTTTAATAATCGTATGATCCACGACTGTTCACTTTAACAAATGAGGTCATAAAAATTATAATGAATTATAAAAGGAAGTAAAGCCATAACGGCCACCTCAACAGCTGTATATTACTTTGTTGGACCCACAACCATAGGAAGATCTGACATAATTTGGCCTGCAGGAAAATTTGGCAGATGATTTTTCTTTCTTCCAAAAAAAATAACATAACAAAACATTTGCCTTAGGGCCACGTGTCCCTGTGATGATAGGGAATCCTGGAATTTTCGCTAGAGAGGACAGTGTTTCTTGTCCTTACTTCTTTAACTGCTTTTTACAAAAATGGAAACTCTTATTTGAAAAACCATAAAGACTTGCTTTAGGTGACTGAGGACAAGGACAGCAAGACAAACTTGGATGATGGTTTTGGCCAGTGCTCTTGTTCAAACCTTTGGACTTTCAGTCATTTTCTTAAATGTCTGGCCACCATTTCTTAAAAGTATGGAATTACAGACTGGTGTTTCCACTCTACCTTGTCACAACATGTTACCTGGTTCTGTCCTAAACCTAAAGGCACTCAGTCTGTTATTAATAATAATCTCATTAGGATAAACACAGATAGTTCTTGTAGAAATACCAGTCTTAAAGTAAAACTAGGATTACTTAACATTAGAGTACTTTCAAGCAAAGCAGTGATTATAAATTAATTCATCACTGATAAACACTCTCTGTCTTACTGAAACCTTGGATTAGATTGGATGAATATTTAACCTTAAATAAAGCCTCCCCTCCCGGGTATGTTCAGCGCCCTCGCCCTAATGGTCGTGGAGGAGGGGTAGCAACAAATCTGGACAAAGATCTAGGTGTTGGTGCTAAATTTCATAATAATACTAATTCATTTGAAATATTTATCGCCCTCCCAGCCCTGAATCTCTTCAGGAATCACTAACTTTCTTGCTACTTGCTACTTACTTAGTACTTTCAACAGATAAGGCTGTAATTGTAGGTGATTTTAACTTTAACTTTGACAATGAGCAGGATCCACTTTAAATTTGGAGTCCATTTTATAATCCATGATTATCACTTAGAATGTGCTGGGACCGACCCACCACTGTATTCATACTTCAGATCTAATATTTAACGTTTGGTATTGTTATACACTGCTCATAAAAAATAGGGAATACTTCATTATGGGATATTTCATTTTAAGCAGTATTGGTAACCTATATGTTTTGCCACAAAGTGAGTTTATTTCTGATCCCATAGTTTTTTAGATATTTGTATCTCCCTCGTTATCACACTAAGCATGCTTTACTTCAAATACTCCAACTGTGTTTATTAATCACCTTCCAGACCTAACTTTTAATACACTTATAGAGCCCAATCATCAGGCTGCAACCAGCCAATTAGAATGTGTATTTCGCTCAACCCTGGATATAGTTGCTCCTGCTAGGGTCAAATGTATTAGGCAAATAAGGCTAGCACTTATTTGCTAGGCTAGGTACTTAATGATTTATTAATATCATCAGATAATGGACATGTTTCTTTTCATATTTATATTATTAGATTTAAGTGCGAATGGTTGGGGTTCCACAGTTAAAGCGACTCAAGCATGCAGGTCCAAGTCACTCAGTAATCAAGTAAAATTACTCAGATTTGTTGATTTCTGGGAAGGTGGGTTGCTGATGTCTCACGTGATTCATCTTGCCTGTGTTACCTTCTGGTTCTCCTCTTTCTAGCTATAATGCTAGATTAGTTAATGCTGCCGAAGTTTCATGCTGCACATGGCATCAGTAATTGTTCATAGACTCTGTGCTATTAATAATTAATAACTACATTTTCAAAATCAAAATTCTAATTCATTTTCTCTTTTCTCTCTGAGCTTGTGTTCCGGTACCAGCTCCTGCCCCAAGCACCAAGATGTTCCTCCACTTCAGCATCACTCTACTGGTTTTAATCACCAGTAACTAGTCACACCATGCCCAGGCCCCACCAGAGGGCAGTAACTCTCTCTATCCTTCAGTTGTCAGGGAACGATGTGCCTCCAAGGACAACTCAATATCCTAAAGTGACTCTGTGTATCGGACAAAACAATTGCCAATACGCATATTTATTACATTATTTTATTTACCTGTTATTATTTACTTAGTTTTACTACTAATCCAAAATCAATTATCTCAATTAACATCTAAGCCAACCAAGGAGGATGGGTCCCTTTATGAGTCTTGGTTTCTTCCTTTTTTCTTCCATTTAGGAAGTTTTTCCCTTCCACTGTTGCCCTAGGCTTGCTCAATTTGAGACTGGCCAATATACCGTTGAATCCGGTTAATTGGGTAACCGGTTAATGGGACCAGCCGCTTATTCGGACCGAATCCTAAAGTATCGAAACAAATCCTATTATATACATGTAATGTTATTCGATTATTTGGACCAAAATTCTGTTTAATCGGACCAAAGAACGTGAGAGCGAATAAGAAAAAGAAGCCACAAGTCACCACTTAGAGCGGATACAAAGCG
>JAUZST010012082.1:0-11607 GCA_034779995.1 Parotocinclus haroldoi
ACTTTAATGTTGTGTGTTGTGTTTATTGTTAAATGTAACACTTGGTCTGGAGGAACGTTGTTTCGTTTCACTGTGTATTGTTAACACTGTATATGGTTGAAATGACAATAAACACTACTACTACTAAAATCAATCACTGCAGATGTTAAGACTTTTTATGTGTGAATACAAGCATAACACATTGTGAGAGAGAGCATTATCACAAACAAATAGAAGGCATCATCATCATGTTAAAGTACAGCCTTCACACTGTTTTTAATCTGTAACTGTGCACATGCCCGTTGTGGCTGTTGATTAATCTTGGAATAATTTAAGAATTTAGAATTGGGGTATTTCTTAACTTTGAATACATTTGTAAATAAAAACACGAAGTCCTTCACCATTTTCACCGTCCATAATACGCAGCTTTGTCAAAGTCTAATTTATATCTATAGCGCTTTTCACAACGGAGCATTGTCTCAAAGCAGCTTTCCAATCTTATATTATCTTAAAAGGACAATCCCAAATTGAGCAAACCTAGGGCGACAGTGGCAAGGAAAAACTCCTGTAAGTAGAAGCAAGAAACCTTGGGAGGAACAAAGACTCAAAAAGGGACCCGTCCTCCATAGGTGGCCTGGATGTTAATTAGGTAAATACTTAAAAGTATATTAAAGAATAGTAAAATTAATTGAATACTAACATTTTAATCAATAATAATAATAATAATATTTAAGTTGGTAATAAAATAAAGAAAACCTCCTCAGTGGGAGGTCCTTGGAGGCACATTGTCTCAGCGATTAAATGATGGAGGGAGTTCCTGCACTCTGGTGGGACTGGGTTCTACTGTTATTAAGGGTATAATGTTATAATCAGAAGGGAAGCTGAAGGATGTATTTTGAAGGTGTCTGATGGTAAAGGTTCTGTGCAAGCTTTCAGGAGGGCAGAAAGTTAATGAACTGACCCACTGGGCTATCAATACAACCCGTTCTACTGCCACCTTTTGTCTACGGAGAATCGAAAAAACAGTTTGCGTTCTATTTTTCATGTGTCGCAAGTGAGTTCTGATCAAATGGGACTGTCCACAAACAAGCACAGTCAGGGACAGGTAGAAAACAAATACACAGATCATTTCCATATGCAGTTGGAAAGAGATAACGTTATTCATTAGACTGGCACAGGTAACGTGTGCAGCTTTACAAACCAGAGAATGTGAAATCTGTTCCTTTTTTTAAAAACAAAAAACAACAGAAAGCAGTAAATGTAAGCTAATATTTAAATGGCGTTTCGTTTTGTTGGAATCTGTTACTATTAAATATGCAGCCATATTTCTGGCACAAACGCTAAAATCCCCAATGGCTTCCTAACATCTTCACATACAGAACAGGGCAAAAGTCTTAGACCACCATTAGATTTGTGGTTTTAGCAATGCAAACAATGACCAAATATAACATACTTTTGGATGCTAGCCAATCTTTGTGGGCTTTACATGGTAGACTTTTTACCCCGTTCTCCGTCTGAGAAGTGGTTTCTTGGCCGCTTCACTTTTAAACATAAACCGATCCTAAACAAGCATCTTCAGGCTGTAGAAGAGCCAACTTGGCAACCCGAAGCTGCCAGATGCCGTTATTGCTGTATATACAGTGGGGCCTAAAAGCATTTAGTCAGCCACTGATTGTGCAAGTTCTCTTACTTAGAAAGATGAGAAAGTTCTGTGATCTTCCATCCAATTTACACTTCAACTACGAGAGACCAAATGAGAGAAAATTATTTGTGAACCATAATGGGAAAATAAGTATTTGGTCACCCACAAACAAGCGAGATTTCAGGCTCTCACAGACCTGTAACTTCTTCTTTAAGAGTAACTTATTTTTTCTCATTAGGTCTCTCATAGTTGAAGTGTACCAACATTACAGACCTCTGTCATCTTTCTAAGTGGGAGAACTTGAACAATTAGTGGCTGACTAAATACTTTTGGGCCCCACTGTAAGTGCAAGAGGAACTCTTTCCTTGGGTTTTTTCCCCCCGATTTGTTCACGTTTTAATACTGAACAAAGCATTTTTCAATCTCTAATATAATGACTTTTAGTCTCTAAAATACACTTTGTGACCCAGGGACACAACAGGAAAGATTATAGCAGAGTGAGCGTACGTCTGAGTCTCTCCAACTTTACTCAAGTACAGCAATTAATGCATCAGAGTAAACATAACACATTACTACCCACATATGCACAAAAAGTAATGACTGTCATGTTGATGAGACAGCCTGCACTGCTGAGCATGTCAGATAAACATTTCATTACATTATATGTCATAACAAGCCCTCAGTTGGGGGGGGGGGGGGGTAAGGCGTTGACAGAATGGCTGACTGGATCAAAATCATTGTTTAATCTGCATGCTGGCTAAGTTACCCGTCTGTCACTGGACCCTTAAAAAGCCCCCAGGGTCATTTTAATTGATTTTAAATGCATTATTTCCATATTTCTACAACCCCTAATCAGAAAAGGTCAGGACAGTTTTTAAAATGCATATAAAAACCACAGTGTTTCTAACATTTACTTACATAGATTTTTATGTCACACACACAGTAGGAAACAAATATTCCAAGGTTTTCTGGTCAACTTAATTTCATTTGTTAATAAACATCCATTACTGCATTTCAGGCCTGTAACAAATTTCAAAATACGTTGGGAATTCAGAGCTAGAAATGAATTAAAAAAAACCTAATCATGATTTTAGACAGGTGATCTGAATAACTGATTATAATCATGTTTTGGTTAAACAAATAAATGATTGAAAAGGGATTTACATACGTTGCCCTCGAAAGCCCATAATATCAAAAGGCTGTTTGTTTATTTGGTTTATTTACCGTCGCTTTCTGCATCAGCGCCCATTTCAGCGACACACACAAGTTTCTATCTATAAACAAGACTAGTCACGTAAATACACACAAGTCAATGACAATTTACAGACACCAGTTAGCCTAACACGCATGTCTTTGGACGGAAACCGGAGTACCCGGAGTAAACCCACGCAGACACGGGCAGGACATGCAGACTCCACACAAAGGACCCAGGCCGCTCCAACCTGGGATTGAACCCAGGACCTTCTTGCTCTGAGGCAGCGGTGCCCCCCTCACCCTGCCTAATAACAATAAATGATTTAAAGAATTTCATTTGTGACAAAGTTGATTTTTAAATGAAGTACAAGAATGCAAATGGGACTGCAGTAGCCTAGCGGTTAAGGTACTGGACTCTGGACCAGAAGGTCCTGGGTTCAAATCCCCCCTCTGCCAAGCTGCCACAGTTGGGTCCTTAAACAAGACCCTTAACCCACCATTGCTTAAAAATGCTCTGGATAAGAGCGTCTGCTAAATGCTGGAAATGTAAATCACAATTAAGCCTCCTGAGACATCAAAGATCAACATTTGAGCAATAAACCTTCTCGGGTGACACAAGCCGTTGGTGGTCGGTTTGGGCCACACTGAAAAACGGCGATAACAGAGGACTGAAATGAGAAAAAGAGAAGCAAAGTGAGTCAGCACTCCAACTTCTCTGAATTAATATCAGCTCAGATGGAGGTCAAAAGAAAACCTTTTCATTCTGTGCCCATTATTGAGTCTGCAGTCTGAGCTCAGTCTTTACGTGTAAACACACCATTGGTAATTGATCATATAAATACGAGTGAACAAGATCTCAACAGCATGATTGTTTTTAAATCGCTGCTTTACTGTCCTTGGAAGCATGACGTTTAAGTCGATGTAAACTCATTAGAGCCTTCATTTCCACTGCTTTATTGATCCATACTAATGTCTGTAACGGTGTTATAACAAATGGCAACACCGGGACTCGTTAGTCAGTAGGGCTTACAAGCGTTGGTGAGTTTGTATGCAATGCAGTAGGTGGTTCAGTGGTACTCCGGCTCCCCTGCTTCCCCTCTTTATTCTCGGTTTGTAAGTCCAGCTCGTAATGGAATTGCATGCAGGCACTTGACACATGCTGGTAATAAACCTACAGGGTGTCCATCTTCCCATAAGAGAAGCTGATTCACCGAGTCCAGGAATTGAGGTGTTCCCTAGAGCTCCGTATGAATTGAAGCGGTGATCATGCACTTTGATTTTCTATCAGGTCACAAATAGAAAATGATTTCAGGTCGGCTGCTCTCGGGGAATTCAAGCACGGGGTTTTCCACCGTGTAAGAAGACCGCGTCCTGCCTGCCTGTGGCTCGCTGATGCACCACTGACGCCTGAAGGAACGCCGACGTACTGGATGAGCTTTAACACTGCTTTGCCAGGTCTCACACTCCAATGGGATTTAATCTACCGTCTGTCCAACTGGATTCGCACCACAACTGGCTGGATATTTTTAAACGCCTATTTAAAGATGTACCGACACACACAGTCGGCCGTGGAAAAACCCTATTTCGAGCCTAGGTAACATCACATCTGTGTATCAAATGCCTCGAGAGCAAGTTTAGTTTCTGTAGATTTTACTCATTCGTTCGACTGCATCTTTGATAACGACGTCGGCTTGCATCCTTCGCGGCACGCAAGAACGTGCCGAGTCTCTGTATGATCTTTCATTCCCTCGGGGTGCATGCTCAGCTTTCACCAAATCTTTCAAAGCAAAACAGTGTGATGAAAGATCGGTTACAGCCTCAAATCAAATCCTAGAGCGTATTTTAAAGGTAAATATGATGATCTAGAAGCTGGCTGACTTTCAAAAAAGGATAAGAAGCGACAGATCCAGGATGAGGTGTAAGGCAGGCTTTGACTGGGAGTAATGGCTCAGACATTAAATAAGGATGAGGATTACGAGTGTGAATTAAAATACATATAAAATAAACCCCAATGACTTTTATTTATGTATTAATTTCATTAAGTTGTGTGCGCACAGACTGAGTTACCGGGTCACGAGTCTGGGGTCATGTCTGGCCTCCTGGTGGGCGGTCTGCCTGGGCCGGAGGTGCTCCTGATCCTGATTTGTGCATCCTTGCCTTAGACTAGATTTTGGTTATCTGGGATTCTGGGTTTTCCTTTTGCCTTTACTTGATTAATTCTGTGATTATACGTTTTATTTTTAATGACTACATTACAAAAGAAAGTGTGCTATTTGCTAGTACACTTAACTGTATTACATGATGTAATTTACTGTAGGGATTTTTAGAAACCTATTAACTTTATCTATTCCATTGCATCAGTCACACAATGAAGTGCAATCCTAGATTCAAACTTTAAGCATTGCAACTGGTGCGAGGCTGCATAAGGGAACACAAGTGACACAACCGCAGTGGATATGCCTGTCAGGGCACATGGTCGTGCAATCCCAAATTTTTTGCAGCTTGGTGCTCACCACAGTTCACAAATCAGAAGGAGCTCTTGCTGAGAATTTATTGAAGCATTCTTGCTACCACAGCCAGTGCAGTCAGTCAATCCCAGGATAGTGCTGAAGTTCAGTGTCATGCTGGTGCTTTAGGGGTTTTGCCATGTCGGAGGTGTAACCTCCTCCTCCACAACATTTTAGACAATGCTACAGTGAAGCAAATCAAAACACACCTAGCAGCTCAAGGCTCATAGGTCTACTTTTTCCCGCTTATGTTTTTGAAGGATAAAATGCCCCAACTAGGAACTGATACGATTTTTCACAAAATAGAAAAAAAAGAAGAATCGGAGCCAGGTTTCGATACCAAAGCACAAGCTATTAAAAACATAGATTTGCAAAACCATCCCGAGTAAAATGGATGATTTGATTTGACAGACTTGCACGCCGTCATTACAGCAATAGGGAAAGTAACAAAATACTAAGAAGTTCATAAATGAGTACAAATGCGTTTCCCTAAATGTTCAACTCTTGCTAAACTGAAGCATTCTTATGAATGTGTTATATTAATATTAATATTATGTATGTATTCTTATGGTCTCAGACTTTTGGCCCGGCTGTATGTAATAAAGGCTTTTCAGAATAAGTAAAATACATGGAGGAAAACGTTTCACTTAACAATTAACTTCATTCCATTTCCACCGTAGCGTTGGAACGTTACGTGGTTTCAATTTAGGTTTCTAACCGCCGTAGTTTATTATAGAGTTCTCTCTTTATTTCCACTGCAGTCATAGCTGCTTGGCTGATAAACAAGAGTTTATGGAACTTTGCTTCTCAATTAATTTCATTCCCAGCGCGGATGGCAAAACTTACCTTTATTTCTAACTTACCCCAAAACTGACACAGATCTTTGTGGTCCTAAGAGTGACTTTAATCTTTCATCCTATCTAACCTGGGATTTTGGGCTCAGGGGAGCCACTTAACCCTGAGGGACCCTGAACAATCCCTTAGACTCTGCGTCTGATCCTCTCATCAAGGGATGTGTGTGCATCGAACGAAAGGTACAGTGCCTCGAAGGATCACCTCAGAACAGGTGAATAAATCTGTCATTGAATGCTGCGGATGTAAATAGATAAGTAAGGGCTTTCATATAGATTATTATACTTTAAGTATCTGAATTGTAACTTATTTCTCTGTTCTAACTGTTGTAAAGGAAGGACCGTCCTGCAGGAAAGTTACTTCATTTAATTAAAACTGGTCTTGTACATTCATCTCAGCGGGAGACTTGAACATGAAATGGAATCCCGTATTATTAGAGTTGTTCTCAACAGACTTTGGTCTGTTGAGACATCTGTAGACGGTAAGCAGCTGTTTCTTGAAAATAAAACTAGACAGATAAAGCACATTTTCTGAAATGATATCCCTTATCCCCCCACCCCCAAAAAAAAACACAAAGCAACTTTCCTTTTTAAACGCAGACACAAATCAGCCAAACACAGAAACATTACTGATCCCCAGCCAAAGCATTTTCCTAACTTACTTACAGATTTTCAGAACTGGTTACACAATTTCTGCAGAAAGTTACACGTTTTACAACAGCTGATGGGCTGATGCTTATTTATCTTGATCACAAAACTCAATTTTTTTTTTGGATTAAATGGTACAATTAATTAATTGTACAATTAGCACCAAAATGCAGCTCTTTTAGCCCAAACTAACAAACTGTTAGCCAATAATTTGATAAATCTACACCTTTTTGTACGCCTTCTCACATTGACTTTTATTTTGCAGACAGTCTGAACCAAATGGAGAAGTCATGTTTTTTTTCTGATCAGTTAATAAGCATACGTTACTACATTTCATTCCTGCAACACATTTTTTAAAAAAGTGGTAATGGGGACAGGTGCAGTTATGAGGTAAGAAAAGGTGACCGTAATCATAATTTGGTACAAAGATGATCAGAGGATCTCCAGTTTGTCCAGAAATGTGTGAGAAATGTGCTGAAATGTTCATAAACATGTGCCTTAAAGAACTAAAGGAAGGGATTTCCATATTTCTTCCTCTCCCGAACTTAATATTATTAAAGAGTCATAGAAATCCATGCTGGTGATGTAATGGTTTTTTCTTGGAACACTTTGGCCCCCCCTTAATACCAATTCACCCAAACAGTATTGTTACTGACCATGTGCATCCCTTTAGGAGTGTACCATCTTGATTTGATTTCTAGGCTCTACTGCCTCTTCTGCCTAATTTCCCCTCCCCCCGGATTGCTTTTCATTTCACCAAATGTCTTTTTATTTCGTTGTCGTCTAGTTCGTTTTTTTTTTTTTTTTTAAATGAATGTACCCTGGCTGGCTGACTCCACTTTTAGGAAATGTGTGTGATGATCATTTTGTCTTATTGAAGCTTTGTTGTGCTAAAGGAAATGTAATGTTTTGAATAGTTTCAGTTTATACGTTTCACTTTGTGATGAAGCTTGGTCGTTGACAGAAAAAAGGAACTGGGGTTAACCTAACACGCATGTTTTTTGACTGTGGGAGGAAACCAGAGTACCCGGAGTAAACCCAGGACATGCAGACTCCACACAGAAAGGTCGGGATTGAACCCGGGACCTTCTTGCTGAGAGGCGGCAGTGCTACCCAAAAATGGCTGCAGATTCAGTAGTGTTGAGACCATAAACGAGCTCGTCTCCGTCTCTGTCTCCGCCTCAGTTGCACTTGGTCATGTCTCAGCCTCGGGTTGAGGCGACCTCAGAAATTGTTGCTGAGACCAAGATCCATGAATCCGTCTATGGTAACAATCATAAATTGAACTTTAATTATAAACTGGTCTCGGTTGTGACTCACTCGGTTCTATTGGTCTCAACTATGACACTACTGGTTAGTGAGTATAAATGTTTTATTTTAGGGGTAAAAACTATTTAAGGAAGCAGGAACCTAAAAGATCAAAAAATACTCCACAAATGCATCCCCAATAGCTGCCTTTATAAAACCTTCATTTGTCCATATCCCCTGCTTAAGCATGCTCAACCAAAGCAATTAAAACTGATTTGTTCATCAGAGCCATTAGCAGAGCATCGTTGCAGGTGGCAGATGGGAGGCCTGCACGCCACACTAATATTCTAACACAAGGGTTAAATTACGGCCATGTTTCAAGCCAGGACATCCTGTATAATTAAGCTGCTTAAAATCAATAAAGCAGAAGAGAGAAACTTCTCAAAACAATGTTCAATGAAAGAAAGGCTCCAGTGGGAAGCTTTTACATTAGGCAGCTTGTGTCAATCCTTTCTGCGTGTGTGTGTGAGTGTGTTACCAAATTCTGAACCCTATGATGGAGAGTCGGTGCTTTTACCATTTACAACTGAGACTCAATGAGGTTGAAAGTGTTATGAAGCAGCAAAGCAAGGAAATGTGAAAGCAAGGAAAGTGATGAAAGCTGTTCAAAAAAAAAAAGAGTTTAGTTATTACTTTGTAAAGTTTTCAAAAAGCAATTTTTTTACTTTTAATGAAGAAATGATTTGCGGAGGAGAAAAGAAGCATGATGCCATGGCAAAACATATCGAACAACAGAACAGCAAGTCATAGGAAAGCAGGAACAAGAACGGAAGAGGAGGGGTAACCAAATGTAAACAAGAGAAGATAAGGATGGTGGGGGGGGTGAAGGAGGAGATGTGAATAAGGAAACGAAAGGAGAAGTAATGGAATGAAGAAAGGGGGAAAGAAATTGGAACGTAAAAAATGAAATGGTAGGAAAAGATCGAAGGTAAAGCAATGAAAACAAATAATTAAAGAACAGAATGGCAATAGAATGGACGGTTAAGGAAGAAGGTTTAATCAGCAAGAGACGACTAGAGGCAAAGAAGTGAAGAAATGGAAACCAATGTGAGCTAGTGAAAGAGGGAAAAGCAAAAGAAACATAAGCAAAGAGTATAAATGGAAATGATGAGAAGGAAATAAAAAATAAAAAGGCAAAAAAAAAAACAGGAAAGAAGTTTGTTGGATTATTTAGGATCACATCGGAATCCATGGCTGTTCGTGCCAGGAGCCGTTCATACCAGCCAGCCACACTTAGAGTGACCAATTAACCAAATCAAACATCATGAATGTCCACCATGGACCGAACCATGATCTGAAGAGGAGTGCAGGAGACCACGCTAACCGCTTGCTCCAGGATGCCACGCAAGGACAAATAATAGGAGACTAAAGTGAATAAGGAATTAATCTTAAACGCTAAAAGTTAGGCCACTCTTTCTGCTAAATGTGTATGTAATAAAAAAACGTAATATGATTTAAACAATGTTACTTAAAAGATTCTAAATGTGTTGCAAATTGAAATCAGCACAGCTGACATTTTCTTCGAGAAGATCGAGGATCAAAACGGCGTGAGCGGCGTTCTCCAAACAAGACCAAGCTTTCTCCTGAGGTCTCGTTTACATTTAGGTACTTCACAGTCCCTCTTATCCAAACCAACTTCCAGCTGCTGTCTTACAATCCAGCCAGCTGTGGGTTAAGGGGATCGCTCAAGGACCCAACGATGGCAGCTTGGCAGATTTGAGGTTTAAAACCTGCATCTTCTGGTCCAGTCCCTTAACCACTAAGCCACTACAGCCATGTCAAGTTCTTGAGGAATTTTAGGGTTGCCTGGTTCAAATAATCTATGTGAGATTAAAAATATTATCCTGCGATTGTCAAAAGACAACAGTGTGAAATTTTAGGAATCATTTCCAGACTTTTTCAGCAGTGGAGATCAGAGGGGCTTCTGCACAGAGTGCTCTTAAACCAAAATACACGTACCAAGCAAACCTCTCTGTACAAATCATGTGATAAACGGAGCTCTGCGGAACAAGTTCAGTGACACAAGCAGTTTAAAACATCCTCAGGTTAAACATACTTATTTACTGACACTTATTGCTATGATAGTGTTGCCATTTTCTTAAGTCACCTCAATTAAACTGCCACATGAACAGCCCAACTCTTATCTCTGTTCTTCTTCAAACCCAGCAGCAGCTTTGAAAACTTTAATATGACCACTATATATCTCTCGCGGCTCCACACAAAACGAAAATATCCCTGAAAGGTCAGAGGGTGCTATTGAGAAGCACTGACCCAATTCTACCTGTGAGAGCGCAACAGAATATCAATGCCCAGCCAGATGGCAGTGCCCTCACCACAGCCAAGAAACAAGCTCTCAGAGGGCAAAGGATTCAATATAGCGTTCACGTCTAGGGCACGCGAGTCTTAGAAAAGGCGAAGAGCGAGACCCCTGTCTAACTCCCCTAGATTATTGTTACCTTCAAACAGGCTTGTGGTTTAATCTAGACGATTTTTCTCGATACAACAAGATTTCACCAAGGCTTCATTTTTGGATGATTCTAAATCTACAGTGGAACCTCAGAATTCAAACCTAATTGGCTCCAAACGGCAATTAGGATTTGTTTAAAGACGGAATCATACATCCATAAGAAGTCATTTGGCTTAATTCAGTCATGTTTTTTTTTTCATCTTGCCATGAGTAAATATTAAAAGCATAAATAAAGCAAAGGAATGTATTTGCATTTGCACAAGCGCAAGAGCAGCACCGATCCGCTTGTGTCTGATCCGCTCATACCACCACTACAACATCAGTGTTACAGCAGTGCTGAGAATGATCCACCACTCAAATATGACCTGATCTGTGCTGGCCCTGTGAGGGCCCTGTGAGGGTCCTGTGAGGGTCCTGACCACTAGAGAACAGAATACAGGAGATGAAGTATAGAGAGAAACAGATGAACCACAGTCTGTAACTGTGGAACTGCAACGTACTTTTATATGATACGTTGAACTGATCAAATGGAAAATGAGCATAGATAAAAGGGTGTACCTAATAAAGTGACATTTATGTAGCATTTAATATTATGGGATAGAGTAGGTTCAGACTGCAGACTACTTATAGCTATGTGGTGAGTTAAAGTATCAGGACTACCAGGCTGCTACTGTTGGACCCATGAGAAAGGCTGTTAACCACTCAGTACGTGGAATGCCAAAAAAAAGGCAACTTTGTGCCTTTATATTGTGTGTAACATCCATATTTGCACCCATTGGTACACTTCCTGAGAAGGCTGGAGCAAAGCCAAACCACTCCTCATGTTCAGAGCAAGGCAAAACGAAGGTAAGAGAGAAAGGAAGTAAATCCAGCATTTGTCAAGTACGAACATGAACGACCTACTCCATTAAAATACCGTGATTACCAGGGAAGTGAGAGAGAGAGAGACAGAGAGAGAGAGAGAGAGAGAGAGAGAGAGAGAGAGAGAGAGAGAGAGAGAGAGAGAGAGAG
>JAUZST010012083.1:0-11607 GCA_034779995.1 Parotocinclus haroldoi
AGAGAGAGAGAGAGAGAGAGAGAGAGAGAGAGAGAGAGAGAGAGAGAGAGAGAGAGAGAGAGAGAGAGAGAAAGCATCATGTCATGCCATGAGAACAACAGCTCCCCCTAAAGCTAAAATAAATTACTTTGGCTTATTTTAGTAAGGAGAAAAGTAGGTAATCTATGCACTCCTTTTAGTGATCACTTAACAGTGAGCTTATTTTACAACCCTTGATAGATTGAAAATATTGATGGGGCTTCATACATTCACACTCCAGCACACACACTATTAAATGGAATGTTTTGGGATGAAGTACTTTAAGAAACACTTTACGTAATTGTAGGAATCGTATTTGTCACTAGGTTGATTCCATTAAGAATACATATTTTGTAACTGTAGTCCATTTAAAGATAAAGATCCGGCTAAAAAGCAGCAGTAGTTCTGGTCCTATCTTGGTCAATGTGATACATGAGGGAGACCAACAGAAATATGCTCACAACCAATGCTGGTGTCCATTGTAGCTTTCAACCAATTCACTGCTCTAATTAACTGAGCCACATTGCCTAAATCTACAATGAATTTGTCTTAACAAAACTTTATTTTTTTTATCCTGTAATTTTTCTGCATTTTTCTGTGCCAGTAGTCAATGTGCTAATGCCATTCTCATTTCAGCTGTTTTATTATTACAGATAACGGAGTAATATATTCTATATTAGTAACTCCGGGGACTCCGGTTTCCTTCCACAGTCCAAAGATGTGTGTTAGGTTAATTGATGTCTCTAAAGTGGTTCTATTGTGTGAGTATCTGGATGAGTGTATGCACATTATGATGGTGTTTGGGTAAGGTTGCTATTACTGAAGTCCAGTCTGGGGGGTCGGTCCAAGCAGCGGCGCAAGGGTAGCGAGGCAAGCACCGCTTTAAGGGACGAGGTAGACTTTAGGCTGGTCAGTGTATGACTTTAATTCCTGAACAACCTGGTAAGTTATCTGTGGCCAGAGGCCATCACAAAAGAGTTTTTGTTTACATTTTTCTGCTCAAAACTCTTCTCGGCCTGCTCCTCCTCCACCTCCTTACTTCCTGCGCATGTGCACTTTCTGACAAACAAGTCCTACTCTTACAATGATTTGGCACCCTGTCCAGAGTACCTCACACTTACAGAAACCCATTCTTCCCACTAAATGCATCCACACTATGGTCAGACCTGTAAACGTCGTTTCATTACTTATAATTTTCCTTTTTGGCACCTCTACCTGGCAACCGTTCACTTATTTACACCACTTTCAAGTCTTCCCTGCATATTCAGTTTATATGATCATGACTCTAATTGACACAACACCTTAAACGATTTATATTACGTACATTAATATATATATAATATAAATTATATAAAATATATACTGCATATAGGCATTTATTTAGTACTTTCCATCGTGTACAGCGGTTTTCTCCCGTACAGCAGGTGGGGACATGGCAACCGGCAGTTAGTTTGGACTAACTCATGAGCAAGTTTGAAAATGGCGCTACAGACAGGTCGTCTGTCAAAATGTTTTTAATTCTGAGGTAAGTTTTTTTTACGAGCATTTATCACATCATGCGAACGAAGTGTATTATGCCTTACCCGTTTAAACTACAATAAAGCTGTGCGTACGCTTTACCGCTCGTTTCTATCGCGTTTAGCCAGGACTAGCGTAGCCTATTAGCTAGGTTCTTTTCTAATAATGGTGTAATGTTTTCTAATAATACAGTTGAATGTCAGACTACGCTGCTCATTTAACCCTAAAGCAGGTGAAAAAGTCCGGGTGAATGAAGATGGAGCCTGGGTCTAGCAGCACGGAGGGCGCAATGCTTTCCAGAATGGCTCTGAATGATAACAAGGCTGGTATGGAGGGTCTTGACAAGGAAAAAATCAACAAGACCATCCTTGAAGTTTCCAAGGTTTGTATAACTGCTTTTTCTTGACTTAGTGCTCGTTCTTTGCATTTTTGAACAAAGCAACAACTAGGTCGGTTGGCACACTTTCTCACAGCAAGAAGGTCCCGGGTTCAATCCCAGGGTGGCGCGACCTGGGTCCCTTCTGTGTGGAGTCTGCATGTCCTCCCCGTGTCTGCAAGGGTTTATTCCGGGTACCTCCTTGAACCCTGAAGGTCATTGGGATAAATACCCCTTATATACCCTTAGCGTCTCTGGGGGTGAATGGAGCTGTGGACTGGCCACAGCTGGCCTGGACGCTTAGCTTCCTCTTGGTGATCGGAGGGTCAGTTGAAAGGCTGAATCCTGTTCTGATTGACAGCTACTTTAAGAGACACTCCTATGAATATTATTACATTAGTTCCCTGTTGGACAGTGCAGTGCATGAGCTGTACAAACTGTTATCGCTTGTGGCAACATTTGGAGCTACAACTGCTTGCGTAGAAAGGATTTTCTCCCGTTTAAAAAGGTACAAACCTTACACCCACAACTCAATGGGCCAAAACCACCTAAGCAGCCCATTGAGAGGACGCTGGTCAAGTCCTTGGAAAAGATGGCGGCTTGGTACGATAAGGTCACAGACCATTTTCTTAAAAAGTAATGGAGGGCAGAATTTATGTATAAATAAATGGACTAATTTTATGATGTAAGCTGACAATCAGGTTCCTCTTTTTGAAAGACCAGCAGCCGCCACTACTGAGTAGTATACCCAGGGTCATGGGTCATGCTATAGTAGCAAATATTATCATAATAAATCAGAAGTTTTAAATCGAAACCTCTGTATAAAAGCTGCTACATAAGGTCACAAGTAGATTTTTAGGCCAAACAAGGCATTTAGCATGTATGACATGGAAAACGATTTAACACTGCACTGCAAATATCACGGCACTGTAGAAAAGGATCTTTAGCTTTGGCCCAAGTGCTGACGTCATGTACTATATCCAGGCTGTGTGTGAATATTTTTGAAAGGGTACAGGAAGGCAGAAAGACTTAATTCTTGATCTGGTGGTTTTGCAGGGATCTCGATTCTATGAGAATGAGCTGAAAAAGGAGCATCAGGTGAACCAGCGCATAGAAAAGATGATGAGGCATAAATCGAAGCTTACTGAAAAGCAGATCCAGAAAGCACAAGGCGAGGTAATTCTACTGAATGTGTTATTTTCACAACTCGATAATGACTGTAATATCCCGTACTGTATTGTTATTTTTTTTTTTGTACTGTAGGTGGAGAAGCTGACCTATGACCTGGAAAGGAGACGTGATCTGAGCCGGGTGATCGTGCATGTAGACATGGATGCATTCTATGCTGCAGTGGAAATGAGAGACTGTCCTGAACTGAAGGAGAAACCCATGGCTGTAGGATCCATGAGCATGCTGGTGAGGACCTTTATTATATATTGTTCACAAAAATTAGTTTAAAAAAAAAAACAAAAAAAAAAACAACAACTTATTTTTGTGTGCAGTGTATATGACCTTTATTTTCATTATCAATTTGAGTGAATTCAGGACAGTAAAACAATGGCACAGTGTGTGACATTACTAACGTTGTTAATAACAGTGTTAACATGACTACTTTTGAAGTTAAAATGTAAAAAATATATGCATTATACCTAAATAATCCCCCCCCCCCCTCCACCCTAATGCTGACGGAACTGTTAATATCTACAGTAAATTTGACTGAACTGGCAAACCTCTTTGTTTACATGCACTAAACAGAAATGCCCCCAATGTATTTCAGTCCACTTCCAACTACCATGCCAGGAGGTATGGTGTTCGTGCTGCCATGCCAGGCTTCATTGCCAAGAAGCTGTGCCCGAATTTGGTCATCGTTCCTACCAACTTTGCTAAATACAGAGCAGTGAGTGAACAGGTAATACTCAAACGCCTCTCGGCCTTCTCGTTCATCTCGTTCATTTAAGAGACCGCTAAAGTTTCCCTGCTCATAATGCTGTACGCTTTGTGTTAGATTGTGACAGATTTTGTGTGTTTGTGTTGAAGGTACGAGAGATTTTTGCAGACTATGATCCTCACTTTCTGCCCATGAGTTTAGATGAAGCTTATCTAGACATCACTGAGCACCTGGAGCAGAGGCAGCACTGGCCAGAGTCCAGGAGAACCTATGGCATGTGTGAAGATAAGAGGGAAGGTAGTGTAACTCCTCCGTTAAGTTTGTACGACTTGCCTTGCAATTACAAAAAAAAAATACCAAAATACTTATTAAGATAAGTATACAAAATAGTATTTAGAATACATACTGCTCACAAAAATTAAGGCATACCCCAAAATGAAATATCCCCTATTTTTTGAGAGCAGTATGCTTGACATATTGTGGCTTGTTCTACGTGTGATGTAGTAAACAGGGTGCTGCAAGGGATGTGGGCTCCTAAAAAGATATTACACTGGGCCCATGCTTTTTGTACATTTTCTAATGTAGTCTTAGGTCCACTGTCAGTCACAGGCATTTCGAATCATCCTAACATCTTTATTCAGGTGTTTCATTTGGTACCGTGGATATGTTGCACCTGAGTAACATTTAGAGTATTGTTTTGTAAATCTAAATTTTAAATCTGAGATTTTTACTGAAGGATGAAATAGTTCATCTGGATATGTAAAAATGGCAAACCTATCCCAAAACACGTCAGCAAATCTGTGTGACGGTATTATTAATTTTTTTTTATTTTTTTTTTATTTTTTTTACCCGTATACTGTTTAGAAATGTGTCTGAACATGTACATGGAGAAAACATTTAGGGTGAGAGATTTTCTCCACTTGTTTGATTCTTTTGTCTTGTGCTGTCAGCAAAGCTAAAGTCGAAATTGGCAACGCCAGTCTTTTCGTAATGGCTGTATTTGTCAGGGATACCACAATTTAGAAAATCCAGGGACCGTCGTACAATCATATATCATTTTCCAGACCTGCAGTGGTCAGCCTATACTATAAAGCGCACTCTTTGGCTGTAAGAAAGATTATAGAAATTATATCAATTACTCATAACTGATAGTAAATTACATCAGAGTAAATAACGTTAAATGTGTCTCTGTACTTCCATGAAAAAGAGATGGTTATAGTCCCGAATGATGATCCAGGAGAAAGTTTGTCTCCGGTCCTTTTTGATGACAGCCCAACTACCTCCCCTACTGTCCCAATGACCGATGGGAAGGTCGAGTTGTTTGGGACGAGCCCTGAGGAGGCCGTGAGGGAGATGCGCTACCGTATTGAGCAGAAAACCTCACTGACTGCAAGTGCTGGTGATGCAGTTACAATCGATATTACTGTTAGGTATTTATAGAACAACATGTGGTCACTAAAACTTACACTGGGCGTGTTTTGATTGATTACTGCTCTAGGTATCGCACCGAATATGATGCTTGCAAAAGTGTGCAGCGATAAAAACAAGCCCAATGGTCAGTACAGAATCCCTCCTGACACGAAGACGGTGATGGATTTCATCCAAGACCTACCCGTTCGAAAGGTGCCCTTTTTTGTCCTCTAATGACGACAGATGTTATAACCGTGTAAACGCCACCCCAGTAAACGTTCGTTCTGCAGGTCTCCGGGATCGGGAAAGTGACGGAAAAGATGCTCGTTGCTCTGGGTATTGTCACTTGCTCCCAGCTTAGACGGCAGATGGCAATGCTCTCATTGCTGTTCTCTGAAACATCCTGGCATCATTTCCTTCAGATATCGCTGGGGCTCGGCTCTACACACGTAGAAAGGTCTGTAATACAGTCACATTACTTTCCCTTCATGTAAGGGTCAGATAAAAATGTTGCCAAAACATTCAAGCGGAGCCACGATTAAACTTCTTGCTGTATCTGCACTCATCTGTAGAGCGCTCACAAAAATGAGGGGACATTTCAAAATGAATATGAAGCGATTAAAAAAGGAAGCATAGTTTATGTTATTTAGTTAAACACGATAATCAGAAAAGCAAATGGAAAGTCAAAAAGTCGTTTGATTATGCAAATGAGATGCAAACTCAATTAGGGTGACTAACAAGTGATATTTTTACGGGGGTGAACAGAGGCATGTCAAACTGGATGACGGTGCCCCCATATTGACTGTTCAGCAGGGTGTACGGTCACCCAAAACACGCCGACAGTGATGGGGCATGGACAGGATCAGATTGCCCTGCAGTTCTTATGGGATCCTCTTCATATTCATTTTTCTATTTTTGTGAGCACTGTGGAATTTTGGGGTCATATTGTATTATGGATAGGACCGTGATTATAAACACATACATAAAGAGATTTCCTGGATTGTTTATAGCTTTGTAAATGTACATTAAATTGGGTTTTTTTGCATATGAATTCAGGGCTTGCTGTATCCTGCAGTGCTGCGTTTTACAGTGAATGCAGTTTGCTTTTTAAAACACTTCTTTTCTTTCATCTGCAGAGATGCGGAGCGAAAAAGCATGAGCACAGAAAGGTAAAACAGGCTAATGCATGCTATTCCCATTCTCGCTCAGCCTCGGTCTGTTCATCTTCCTCTCTGTCCGATTGTCTGTCTACAACTGTGCTGTTTACATAAGAGATTTTAAACCGATTGCGTTGGTTGAAATTGCGATGTTTGTGAAACTGAGAACAAGCAAGCACGTGAATTCAGCAAAGCAAAATTCAGTACCTCTGAGTTGTGGCTTTAGGTAACGTGGCTGATTTGACATCACATGTGACACATGGTGATTTCCTCTGGCAGGACCTTTGCTGAGATTAGCGATGCAGAGGAGCAGTATTCTCTTTGCCGAGCGCTCTGTCACGACTTGGCAGAGGATCTAAGGAAGGAGGGGATCAAGGTACAATTACAGATTATGGAACGCACATTTCTGTCCTGCCAAAGAACCCTGTGGCTTTGTGTGCTGTTGACATGTATTGGTTGGTCTAGTTTTTCAGGATCTGATCAAAGTGCTCACGCAAAGATAAGATTCCAACTGAGGAGAGCCCAGCAGGATTTTAGCTCACAAACTGGTATTTCATGCAGGAGGACAGATAACAGGATCTTTATCGTGTTCTGTTTTTATGCTCATGTCTAGGAATATTGCAGATTTAAAAAACTGTAGTAAGCAGTATGTGGGTTTGGGTGCACACCGAAGAGACAGGGGTCAGTTTTGTGTGTGTTTTGTTTATTTTTTTTAACCAGTAAAGCAAGTAATGCACGACTTTAGGAAATGCACAGTTATCCCCTTCTGCACTGCTCACAAAATCAAGGACTGTTTAATTATGGGATGTTTCATTTCATAACTTCCCCCTAATTCTGTCAGCACTATGTTACTGAAGTGGGGCACCAGCAAATGTAACTCTGCAAAAATGCGTATCACTTTTTCATTACAACTGCAGGGTAAAACTGTCACATTGAAGCTAAAGAACGTCAGCTTTGAGGTGAAGACCAGAGCGTTTACACTGCAGTATGCTGTGTGCACTGAAGAGGAGATTTTCGCTGCTGCTAAAGACCTCCTAAGGGCTGAGATTGATCATGTCAGCCCTAACCCGCTAAGGCTCAGACTAATGGGTACTCATGTTTCATCTTTCTTCAGTTATTACCATCTCATATAAAACTGTCCAGATAGGGTAGCTGGCTGGCGTTCATTCAAGCGCCGTGGTTAATTTTGAGATCTTTTAGTAGTTCTGTGTATAATCCATTCCTCGTACCACAGCAGGTTGTGCGCGCCGATGTGTGGTAAGACCAGAAATGCTCCTCTCATTAGTCAGAGTAATAATTGCTACAATTAACCTCTAAAAGATGATTACCAGGATCAGTAATAGTATGTGTAGTCAATCTGTTAGGTACCACGAATAAGCGGGATGCATCACTTCATGCATCGGTCAGAATTCACTTGAACCATACCTAATCATCATGTGACTTCAAGCTGTTGGGGGTGGTGGTGGCTCAGTAATTAAAGCGGACGTTTATGAATTTAAAACCCTGCATTTTTGCCGTTTCCTTGCTATTTGAACTATTTAAGATCTTTTTTTTATTCACGTTGCAGAACTTGATTTTTAGCACATTAACCCATTAAAAACCACGATCCCCATTTGGCTTTAACTCACCTACTGATGGGATGGGATGGGATGTAGGCGGAAAGAAATAAAGTGAAAAAAAAATGTTCATAAAAAAATTTGGCAGTTAATGGGTCATCCGCTGCCACCAATTACATGGGACTGTGGTAGCCTAGAGGTTAAGGCACTGAACTCACTGGACCTGTGGCACAGTTGGGTCCTTAAGTAAGACCCTTAACCCACAATAGCTTGGATTCTAAATCTGGAATAATTGTAATTCGCTCTGGATATGTAAATATTGTGTAAATGTAAATACACAAGCACGGGGTTTGACTGTTGATACACTAGGACTGTTCTGTAGTTCTGTAATCCAAATGTCAAATCGTAATTTTGAACCCGGTGCCCTGTATAGCAAAGCCTTTATTTACAGAACATTCTTAGTATGTCTGTTGCTCTTCGTACACAATTATTGATGCAGGAGTAGTGGGGTCACTTGTTTCAACCTTTCTCTGATAGTAAGCAGGCACGGCAAACAACCATAAATCTGATCAACAAATATGTTATTGCCTCATCTTTGACAACCATAATTAATAAATAAATGCATTTAATCCTAGACTTATGGACGCTATATTGTGGTCACATGATGCATGAATGATAGTCGTAAACCTTTCGTGATTTTGTGTTTATAATGCAACAAAATATCTTCCGAATGTTCTATATATTCTACATAATGTGGAAGTTATTCGCACTAATCTGACTTTTTTTTTTTGGTAGGTGTCCGAGTCTCAAGCTTCACGACTATCGATGATAAACGGCCCCAACAGAAGAGCATCGTGGGGTTTTTGAAGACGGCGTCAGACCATAAGAGTTCAACTCAACTGTCTGCATTCGAACCTGGAACTGAGTGTAGGGTCAGTTCAAAACAGCAAGCATGTGCAGAGAAGAAAAATGCCTTGGATACAGAGGAAACGCCCAGACCTGGTAATAAAAGTAGAACCGAATCGGGAGGCCCTGCTGAAACTCCACAGCAGACGTTTTTCCAGAAAGCCTATGCAAAGAGATTACAGAAGCAATCGGAGCAAGAGCAGACTTTAAGCTTCGTAAATGGACGTTATACAGACAAAATATCCAAATGTTCCCCCGCAGACTCTGAAGTAACAGGCTTTAGTGCCCCGAACGATGAAACAACAGTCAAAACAGAAACGTGCTCATCAGGAAGAAGTCCAGATACAGATGAAACAATAAGCAAGGCTGGAGCACACTCTATTATAAGCACATCCCTGTGTGATAAGGAGGAGTCATTAAGAAAAGCAGTGTCTCCTAATCTTCTGCAGTGCTTCACATGCCCTGTGTGCTTCACTCAGATTGAAACTACCGACCTCACGGTATTTAACGGCCATATAGATGAGTGCCTGTGCACTGGAGTGGATGATGTGGGCACGTCCGTAAATGTAGGTCAAGATGTCTACGAGGATGAGAACCAATCGGACCAGCAAGGTGAAGCGGAGAAAGATCGACCGATGGCTAATCAGTGCCCAGCCGCAGATTCAAGCTCGGCTGGAAGTGCGATTGAAGAACTACACAAAAACTCTGTAACGTTAACAGCGATGGGTTTGAGTGCAAACAAGTCTCGTTTTGATTTGAGGACACCGTTTTTCAAACGGATTGCAGGTATTAAGGTGAAGCCTGATACAATGAGGAGTGATTCTGTAGAGTTACAGCAGGCTGCGAGTTCAGATGGAGTTATCACTAAACCAACTGATGCAAAAGTCTCAGCTTTGACCTGTCCAGTGTGTAATCAAGCTCAGGACACTGATGACCTCACACTTTTCAATCATCACGTGGACATGTGTCTTAACCAGGAAGTGCTGCTGGAGCTGAGACAAACTAATTCAGAGGGGACTCGGTCAGATGCAGCTTCACCAGAGAAGGTCAAGGGTGAGTGGGTGAGTGGGTGGGTGGTTGAGTTGAGTGGGTGGGTGAGTGGGTGAGTTGAGTGGGTGGGTGGGTGAGTGGGTGAGTTGAGTGGGTGGGTGAGTTGAGTGGGTGGGTGGGTGAGTGGGTGAGTTGAGTGGGTGGGTGAGTTGAGTGGGTGAGTGGGTGGGTGGGTGAGTTGAGTGGGTGGGTGAGTTGAGTGGGTGAGTGGGTGAGTTGAGTGGGTGTATTGTATTTATGTACATTGTACAGATTGTTCTTGTTTGCTCACAAATACTGTTGTTTTGTAGTTTATTTGTACTGTATTTTCTTGTAGTTTCTTTGTACTATTTGTTAGTTTGTATGTTGCGGTTTGTATGTGTAAATACATGGAATTCGACCACAGGGCAGTAGGGCTTGCAATCACTAAATGGTAGCCAGATTTCTGCTTTGCAAAGTGTATGCTTTGATGATGTAATCGTGCACTCTTCATCAGGTCTAAGGTCTAGAATAATTTGGAAAGGTGCTATAGTCGATATGATATCAAATCTCCAACACTTGGCCAAACCACGCATTTATTATTACTATTTAAGTAACAAGTTCTTACAGAGCGTCAGAAGAGTAAAGCTTTGAAGTGCGTTATTGGATAGGTTTTGTACAATAAAAATAATTTAGATTTTAAAATGCATACAGGACGTTTTTCTGTAATTGCTGGTTAGGGAAAATGCTATGAAGTGAGATTGTATAAGAAGGTACAAATTCAAATCTGATTACCCTATTAAGTGATTTGTTTACACCTGATGTCAAAACTGGTATATTTGCGTTTCCGTAACCGGATGTTTTGGGTATCTTACAGGTCCTGAGAAAATCTCTAATGCAAGAGGAAAGAGCAAAAGGTTGGTGACTACATACAAACTAGAGGCACCAAACTAAAGGTGGACGAATCTGATAACATATTGAACATATTGAGCCGAAATGTGGAGGGTTGTTTATTTTGTGCCTGGGTGCGTAAAGTGACCTGTAATTTATAGTGAACAATAAGTGACATTTTTAATCAGAATAAAGCAAGAACAATTCAAAAAAAGTGCAAAACAGCCCTGAAGTTTAATGTGTGCTCATGTTTCCTCACAGGCGAGGATCTTCACCACCTCCTCCATCAAAGAAAACCAAAGCTGTTGGCACAAAACACACTATTGATAAATTCTTTGTAGGAACCAAAAGCCAAAAGTTTTGAAGTCTTTCATCAAAACCCAGAGCTCTGCTTGTTAAAGAATGAATGTTATTAATTAAGGAATTGTAACTCAGGATGTATTTATAAGAATTTGTTCTTAGTAAAAAAAAAAAGGGTGCTTGTGCGTGCGTGTGTGTTTGCTTGTGTGCGTGTTTGCTTGTGTGCGTGTTTGCTTGTGTGCGTGTTTGCTTGTGTGTGTGTTTGCTTGTGTGTGTCTGGGTGTGTGTGTGTGTGTTTGTTTGTGTGTGTCTGGGTGTGTGTGTGTGTGTTTGTTTGTTTGTGCTTGTGTGTGTGTGTCTGGGTGTGTTTGTTTGTGCTTGTGTGTGTGTGTGTGTTTGTTTGTGTGTGTGTGTGTGTTTGTGTTTGTGTGTCTGGGTGTGTGTGTTTGTTTGTGCTTGTGTGTGTGTGTGTGTTTGTGTGTGTGTGTTTGTGTGTGTGTGTTTGTGTGTGTGTGTGTGTGTGTTTGTGTGTGTGTGTGTGTTTGTGTTTTTGTGTTTGTGTTTTTGTGTGTTTTTTTT
>JAUZST010012084.1:0-36542 GCA_034779995.1 Parotocinclus haroldoi
TTTTTAAATCACAAAAAAAAAAGTTCCACAAAATCTCGCGAAACAGCGAAAATCCGCAATGTTTTTTTCCATTAATATTTTAAAAAATCATTTCAATTAACATCAAGGAGGATGGGTCCCTTTTTGAATCTTGGTCCTCCAAAAGTTTCTTCCTTTTATATCCAGGGAGTATTTCCTTTCCACTGTCGCCCTAGGCTTGCACACTTTGGGATTAGCCTTTTAACATAAAGTAATATGGTAAAGCTGCTTTGAGACAATGCTCCATTGTAAAAAAGCGCTACGTAAATAAATTTGACTTTGACTTTGCCTTAGGTCTTGCTGGGTACTATGAGGGAGGGAAATTGGACATGGTCCCATGGGTAAATGGAGGTGTTGCACAAATGGCAGTGGCAGACGCTGGTCTTAGTCCGTTTGTCTGTGCGGTTTCACTCTCACTGTAGAAGCCTGCTGGTGAAAGGTAGAGGTCAATGTTAATGTCAATGTGTGGAGGCAGTGGCCATTGACCACTACTTTTCACCAGCGGGTAAAATGAATGCAGGTTATGCATGTGGCTGGAGATGTTGAAAAGGACGGGGTAACTGGATGTGCCAAATTATGAGAAAAGGGGGGGAACTATATAAGTGGTTAATTATTAATCTTTTTAAGTAGTAGTTTGACTTGATTCTGGGAACACAATTAATTTAGCAGTATAGGCATTTCTAGATGCACAAATGGATTAGGGTGTTGGCAGAACCATATGTAAATAGGTTTAGTACTGTATGCTTAGCAAGAGATTAATAGATACATAGATTAATGCCATTTTAGATAATCAGCATGGACAAAAAGAGGCTGAGAAAACATCCAGGGAAAGTGGTGACATTTGTGAAAAGATTAAATGTATGGGGAGCTTCAAGCATTACAACTTTTGCAACTAAAATCACGTTACTGCTAGCATATGCACTGCTCCAACATTGTTTATTTTTTCTCAGAAACCTGATAATAAATGTCATTTTAAGTGCAATGAAACTACAAACAGAGACAGTGCATTTATATCTTAAATATGTTCAATTAAGTTCAGCAAGTTTTAGTTATGTTTATGTTTATGCATTTATTATTATTCATTTTAACAGAAAAAAATAAAAACGGATATCGATATTGTATATCAGCCATAGGTCACTCTGCTGCACATTGCCAGTGGCCTTTAAAAAACCTATGTAGATTGACCACTAGTATGCTTATTCCTGTTGTGTTTGTATGAATGTATGTTTCTGAACGGATCTAATATGACCCGATCATCCTTTGCAGAGTTCCTGATCCACCAAGAAGAGAGGGTCAGTGTCCTACTGACATTGAACTTCTGCTGCGTGATTATAGTCGAGCACGTGAAGAGGCAAAGATGGAGATTGCCAAGGCACGGATCCGACTCCGTGATAGGACGGAGCAGGAGAAGCGAAGGTTACAGCAACAGGCTCTCGCACAGGCTGTAAAGGTGAGTTAAAATTGCAGCTCTAATAAACTTGCTGGCAGTCTAATGCAATTAGATGCTCATAGCTGATCTGATTTATCAGTTATCTGGGAAAACAGAAGCAAGTGTTTTAAGCACATTATTTGTACATTTCACTCTCTTCAGGAAATTCGCAAAGACTATGGTTCTTTAATTGCTGATTTATTCTCACTTAATCCATGTAACGCACAGCCATCAAATTAACGCAGAGCCGTCTATCAAACTGTTCAAATACATCTCAGCGTAACTACAGAACAAGCACATATACGAATACAGAACGATGGAATAGAAATGAATAAATATACCTCGCTGACTGTATACAACCAACAATTCCAGCTTTTCAGAAAAGGCAATGCAATAATCAGCTTTTAATCACTTTAATATTTAAAAAAGTACAAACTTTTACATTTCTCTTTTCAATTTCACATTTTGTCAGTGAATTCTGACACCTAAATGTATTCATGCCAAACACAGGTCATAACGTAACACAATGACTTATGCACATAGTTAATGCAGAGTAATAATATATTCATGAACAGAATTTAAATAAACATATATAAACAAAACATCAAATAATTACATAGTTACTACACTTTCATGGCAGTTAAAAGCACATTTTTTAAATCTTTACTAAACCTTTTTTTATGTGCTCTGCTTTCTACAGCTGCAGCATCTGGATGTCTAGTTCTCTTTATAATTTGTTATAATTGTTACAGCCTCAGACGTTAAAGAAAATGGATGGACGTTACTTGGTTACTGTACCATTTTAGTACTAGTATATATAAAGTACCACAACATGTTCTCTTCGTCATTGTGTAGGATGATATGAGGCATCGCACACGTGTCAGCGACACCACCCTGTGCACTGGTTCCAATCTGAGTCTCTCTTCTGGACCTACATCAGGCTATAACAGTAGTAATGCAGCTTTACTGAAAGATGCCACCGCAACATCTGTACAGGTGAGTGATATTCAGTATCAGCAACACTCACCAGTGTTCTTCAGTGATTTTGTTTTTTTCTCTTCAGTTGCTCATAACCTTATTAGTAAACTAGCACATATCAAATTTAAGTTGACATGTAAATATTAGTGATACAGTGGAACCTCGGTTATTGTACAATTCAGTTATTGTCAGCTTTTTGTCCCAGTTATCTCTTAAGTTCATGTATGAACATCTAGAAAAGCTTTAAGAGCAAGTTTATTTCGGTCATTGTAGTAAAAAAACTGAGTAATGAAGAATCCGCCACAACTCACTGCTGACTGGGTTGGAGTGGCAACCTAAAGAGGGGGCGACTACAAGCGTTGCACCACATGTTCATTGTTTATTCTGGGTGCTCATTACGTGAGCATTACCTCGCGTGTTCATTCAAAACATTTCCATTGTTTTTCCAGTATTTTTTAGCTTGTTTATTGAGTCCAAATGCTAAACATAAGTGAGTGATTACTGTGTAACTGTGTTTGTATTTATTTTTCACTGTTTTCTGTATGAAAAAACATAGTTATTCTTTATAAATTGTATTTGTTGTTGATATATTGTAGTGTCTGGAACAGAGTAATTGGATTTACATTATTTATTATGTGACATGTGGCTTCAGTTATTGTTCATTTTGGCTATTGTCAGGCACTTTTGAAGAAATTAATGCTGACAAATTTGGTTCCAATGTAATGTAATTGATAACTGATCATTTGATTAAAAGCTAGCTATAACATTTGCTGTGTTTTTTAGACTGGGACATATTATTACTGATAAAGTAAACAGGAAAATTATGATAGGACATTCCCATATGATGGTCTTCCCATGGTTTCTATCTTATAATGTTTAGACAAAAGACATATTTACACATACATGAACCTCAAAGAGATTAAATTATTTTTTTCAATAACTTGGTTTGATTAGGTATTTTTGTCATATTTCATATTTTATTCTTTGTGTACAGATAAATTCAGGTTAGGAGTCAGGTTTTATCCCCTGCTTTTTGGTCTGCTTTTGGTACGGTCTATGTATTCTATTGAAGTTTGATTTTCATCAGTTGATGGAACTGTGCAAATCTTTGCTTTTGACAATAAAACAATCGTATTAATAGAGAAAAGGTATTCATAACAGATCAGAGCACTGCCTCACCAGCCTCCCTTGACTGCCTGTCCTTGCAGTAGTGACTTCAGCAGTGATTTTTATGCTTTACTACTTTTTTATTTACAAATTAAACTCTAATTTAAAGTAAATAAATTTTAAAAACATAATTGGAAGAGGACAAACTTGAATTAAATACAAATATAGTTACAGTTTCTGGTTGCCGTCTCCAAATAAACACTGCCGATTTGATTGATTACGGAAATGATTTCCAGTATTGTCAAAAATCATGATAATTAATTAATATTTAAACATGGATCAGAACCAGATCTTGCCTATAAGGCTTAAAATATGTTTGTATGCTTCTTTTTCCCAGATTACAGGTGTCTCGGACATAGGCTTAAGAGTCAAGACTCGACCACCTGTGATACCTTGTCAGAGTTTGAAGACATCACGTGCGTGGCTGTCAGTGCAGGGTAAGTGGCGATCGTTCAAATTTGTCTTAGTAACAAAAAAAGTTAAAATTTCAGCTAAGCATTATATTTTATTAGACGTTCGGTTGGAGAGTTCTTCCCCTGGATATGAGCTTCCTTCCTCCTCTCCGTTGTCTCCCCCTGCACGGCAACGCACCTGTTCTTTTGGCTCACCGTCAGCTATTTCCATATCGTACCAGGACATTGCAGACTGTACTATCACTAGTGCAATATCAGAGGTAGAGTGAGTCTTTCGTGTCTAGCTGTATGATCTATATAGCCAAAAGTTTGTGGACACCCATAAATACATCCGAAACCCTGTGTATTAGTATGTAGTTTGTCCCCATTTAAAAAAAAAAGACTTGATTTTGGAACTTGGCTGTGAGGTGGTTAATCATATGAGCTCACAGTTGATGTTCACATTCATTTTAAAGATGTCTAATGGAGGTCTAATAGAAGTCAACACAAGGCAATTTTTTTATTAGAGGGTAAGTTCATTCCTTTCTTTATGGACTTTGTTTTCAGGGAAAGGGTTAGAAAGCTGATGAACTGACTTGTTGTGGATGTGGAAACCGATAAAAGAGTGTTTTTGAAGGTGACTGAGAAGTTCAGTGCAATACTCTGTTTGTATCATGAAAGTGTTAGCAATGAGTGTGACTGTTAATCCAGCCGATTTTTAGCAGTGTCGCCTCACAGCTCCAGAGATTCCCAGTTATATTTCTATTTCTATTCTCATTTTCCAGACCCTACCTGTGTGGAGTCTTCCCACTTTCCAAAAACATGCATTAAGTTAACTGGCATCAATAAAACGTTCTTAGTTTGTGTGTGTGTGTGTGTGTGTGTGTGTGTGTGTGTGTGTGTGTGTATGTGTGTGTGCGTGCGTGCCTTGTGATGGATGAATTTTCTCTCATCCTGAAATTAAATTCAGCAGATTATGAATATTAATGAATAAATTCATTAAATATTGGAGTGAACTAATTAAAAGGGGTGTCTACATACATATGGCCATATAGTGTATATACAGTTCGTGAACTAAATTCATCATGATTTATATAGTTTTCAATGTCTCAGGTTTATTTAGCTTCTGGAGGAGATATAAGAAATCTTCTCACAGGGAAGGCTAAAGCTGGATGGAGGTTGGTTTGCTGTTAAAACATATTGTTCAGAATTTGATGCCACATGTTAGAATGAATATTCACCCTGCTTTCCTTCCCTTCAGGCACCAGGGATTGGAGAGAGGAGTTCAAACCTATCATAGGCCCTCCCCCAGACCCACTGCCCATGGATTTCTAGGTGTCATGGAGGTGGAGAAAACCCTGACTAGTCTGAAATCTGTAATCCGGGATCACTCCAAGACTCATCTGTATTACCAGTCTCTTAAGTCTGCCTGGACACGATTGCTAGATGAAAGCACACAACTAGGTAGCAATTACAATCAAGCCAAGGCAAACTATACTAATGAACAAAAATGAACCAAGACTAACTTAAGGAATAACGGCCAGTCCAGTCCAGTGACTTTACATGGGGCAAATTGTCTTTGAGTGTGTCTTAGAGGCATGTCTAGCAGTCAGCGATCACTCACAGAGAGGTACACTACCCAAATGTTACCTCTAAGAGACTTTTATAGACAATGGGGACACTTTTACACCCTCTTGTGGCAAAACCCAGTTTTCCAGTCAGACCACACCTGTTATCATTTAAATACTGTATTTGCCTCTGATGTAAGTGCATGCCAAGTTTTGCTGCAATCTGACATTTTTGTCTGGATGAGTTTTTAGTCAATAATTATATCCAAGTAAAGGTGTGTATATTTAGTCAAAAGAAAATGCTTGCAGCTGACTTTGCTTTTGCTTTCACCAGTCTATTTGCTGACTGATACATCCAGCTGTGAGCTGAAACAACCACGGGATTTTTGTTGCCTGAGCACAGAGTCCACACAGGTGTGTTTTCTCTTTTCAGTCGTGCAGTATGAATAGTACTTTAAGAGATTAATAAATCTGCATTTAAGCATGTCTGGAAATGTAAAAGGAGGACTAATTTATAAATAAAAAATCAACCCGGCCTTTAGAATTTCTGTTTGATACTTTTATATGGTCACTTAGAGCTACTTTTAACTTTGCTAAAGTTTGTTAATTATAATAGGGAATTCAATTTGAAATGTTTTTTGCCCCCAAAACTGAAATAGACAAACCTTATAGTGCATTTACATTAAATTTTAACCTGTTTTTAGGTGTTTTTTAGGTGACAGAATTAGTGTATTACTTCTACTACTTCCATTATGTGTGATGAATCTATATAATTTATAAGTTTCACTATTTGAATTGAATTACTCGAATAATTGGACTTCATATGGGCAGCATGGCAGCTCTGTGTCCTCCTCGTGTCTGTGTGGGTTTACTTTGGGTACTCCGGTTTCCTCCCACAGTCTAAAGACATGCGTGTTAGGTTAATTGGTATCTCTGTATGTGTGTTCGTGTGTGCCGGATTCGGATTGGCGCCCCGTCTAGGGTTGTTCCTGCCCTTACACCCTGAGTCGCCGAGTGGGCACGGGCTGTTGGCCCGTGACCCCGCATGGATTAAGCAGAAGATAATGAATAAATTACATTGACTTATTTAAAAAAATGTTTTATCTATATTCGTGTCACACACTGTTTATGTTTTTGCTTATATTGTTTTGTCTGTGTGTATCTTTTATATTGACTATGCATCAGGATGATATGTGGGTGCTGGCCATGCAGTCTGTCTTTGAAGAGTGTCTCCCTCGCCCAAGTGGAGACACTGTACGTGGAGAGCTGTTTCCCAGTGCATGGATCCTTCAGCCCACCCAGCGTCAGGGTCGAAATGTGGTCCTCGTTGTCTTTCTGCTACAGGTTGACTTTGTCTTGTTGCGTTCAGTAATTCTCAATTCTATATTTAATATTGTATTTCTAGAGTGAAATATTATATATCTTTATCGTCCAGCATTGGTCACACCAACAATAAATAAGTAGTCATAATATCAGACACAATTAGCACATCACATAAATCCACACACAGTAGAAAAAACGAGAGGAAGAATTTCTACAATGAGCTACATGTCTCCCCCTACAGGTTGATCTGGGAACTCCATCCTTGCCTCCGAGACTGCTCCGTGGTGTGGCTAGGAAACAGGCAGCCATAATAGCAGATCTTGATTCCTTTCTGGCTTTGTGACAAATACTTGCTATAACACTCGTTGTTAAGAACTTTGTGGGTTGTTTTTGTACCTCCTTAATTTTTCTTTGATTTCTTTTTACCGAGCACTGACCCGTGGTTTATTTATATAAGAACATGTGAAATAGTTTTTATTCTTTGTTTTTGTACATTGTGAATATTCTTTATGGTGCTTAAGACGGCCAAAGAGTGGACAGTGAGGCATGCAATTTGTCGCACACGTTTTACCCATAAGCTACCTATGCTCTTTAATGTAACTTGAAATGTACTTAAGTCACTCTATGTAGCTCTGCATAGGATAATCAAAGCCATTCCAGTGTTTGTATGTGTATAGTACACTGCTCACAAAAGTATGGGGATATTTCATTAGGACATGTTTCATTTTGAAATATCCACTAAGTTTTGTGAGCAGTATATATAGGGGTATAACGATGCATGCATCGCAATGAAAAAATTGAACGTTTGTGTTTATTACGCCATCTAGTGCAGTTGCATTCTTTAAACCCTCGAGGCTGCAAATATGTCATGTTCAAAGTTCTCAGTGAGACTAATTTATTTGAATTGAAGGGGACTAAACATTCTTTTTGCTTAAAATTTTATATTTGAAAAGTACATGTTATTTTAAGGTATTATTCCTCAGAAATCAAAAGGAATGTATCACTCATTTATTAAAATATTTTATAAAATGCATTATTTAAAATATGATGAATGTTTGATTCCGATATAAACATCGGCATGCGGTGCAGTGGGTGGCACTGCTGCCTTACAGCTCTGAGATCAGAGTGTATGGTTACACCCCTAGTAATAGGAAAGATTACAGGAAGCTTCCAAATTTAAGCATAGCTATTGTAAACATGAAGTTAAAAGAAATTGCAAAAACAGAATGTCAGAATGTATTACTTTGTGTGCAGTAGTGTTTCTACATGACATGCATAATGTATGCACAAGCTATTATCATAAAGTAATGCACACAGTTTGATTACTACATACGTACTAAAGCTACACTGAAAGCTGTGCTGAACTGTGTTTAGGGGTAGAATGTGGACGTTTTGATTCTACATATTTGTTTCTTTGTTTGAGAAATATGCAGTGTGGGACTAAAAGGCAATCTGTAGGATAGATCAAACCTATTATCAAACTCATTGGTATGGCAAACAGATAATGTTTTAGTTCAATTCACGCATTAATACTTGATATAGTTGTACTGCCTTTATTGCAATAACTTTTGCCTTTATAATATTTTATTCCCCATCCCTTCAATTCAATTTAATTTTATTTGTATAGCACTTTTTATGATGGATATTGTCACAAAGCAGCTTTACATTGATACATGAACAATTGTCACAAATTGGATTCTATTGCGCCTATTGAGCAAGCCAAATGGCAACAGTGGCAAGGAAAAACTCCCTGATATTAAGAGGAAGAAACCTTGACAGGAACCAGACTCAGAAGGGAAATCCATCCTCATTTTGGGTAATAAACATAATTAGCATTATACATTAAAACATTTAAATAAAAACGTAATACAGTATGTGTGTGTAGAGATGGGAGAGTGAGCATCTTCGACATGGCCGGTCGTTCCGTCTGATATCATCTCCCACAGCAGAGTCACCATTGGAGCGAGATTTTACCATTGCACCATTTTACTGCTCACATGCGATGGTTTATGCTTTTGATTAATGCAAGCTGCTTTTGGTTTCTGTGTCAGCACAATGGCTGAAATGCTAACAAATGTGCAACGCAAGTGAAAAATAATCGACTCCTGAGGTGCATGTTTGTGCCTGTGTGTGTGTTTATGTCATCACGAGTTGATTATATATCATACTGTAATCACAATTCCAAAATGCGCTTGTACATAGCTAGTAGAATGCTGGTTCATAGGCACAGATGAAGGAAAAAAAACCATTATGGCCACCTGGTCCACTAAGAGATTTGAGTAGGTGGACGTCTGGACAGGTTTCCCATTGCTTACACTCTCTCCACTAGCTTGTCTTCTCAGCAAAGTGTATCTTGCTGAACTCGCTTAACCAGGAAATGTTGCATGCATACAAAGCTGTTTGTATGATGAAAAGAAAAGGGGAACAAGACCGTATTCCATTGCTCCTAGACCATTTTCTATATGGCCATTGTATGCAATGAACAGAGATTAGCATGGACACACCGACACTGCTCCAGTCTCAGAACAGTGTTGCACACTGTGTGTTCTGACATATTATTCCTATAACCAGGATTAAAACATTTATGTGCCACAGTAGCTCATTTGGCCATCATAACCAGACAGGAATACCCCTTACTGCCTTTTGATCAGTCTTGGACACCCAGCACCCTGTTGACATTTTGTGGCTTGTCCCTCCTCAGACCACTGTAGGTCCTCACCACCGATGATCAGGAGCATCCAACAAGCCTTGCTATTTCCGAGGTTCCATTTATTTTGCCATAACCATTTGGACCACGGAAAAGGGGTTCAAGCATTTACCCCTGCTCATTTCTCCCAAATATAAAAACTGACTATTACAAGCAACATTTGCTTATCATAAGATCCCAGACTTGTAATTATAATGTTTTGGCTCACAGTTTTGCCAAAGCAGTGCTATCTGGGTTTGGAAATAGACTATGTCTGTCTACAAAACAGCCATAACAATCTATTTTAGCAATAGTGACTTTTGCAAGAATTTTCTTTGTAGTGTTTCACACAACAGTGAATTTGGTCAGTAGCATTCATTGCTGCTTAAAATGCAACGGTATAAATACTACAGGTAATATATTACACGACTATTTATTACATTAGATCACGATTTCTCATGCTGTATGCATTCTGAGTAATACAGAGGTTCTGTGAAGAATCCAATCCAGGGAAACGGGAGGAGTATATTTTCTGTAAAACAGAAAAAAATATTCAGACTAATGAAGGACGTTTCTCTCTTTTTATATCTTGTGTGTAAAAGTTTTTTGACAGAAAAAAAAAACATGTACAATATGTCAGGTATATGTAAAATAACATGTTTTGTTCATTTGAAGTTTTATTGTAAGACTTTGTATTGTTATTATGGATTGTATTTTATGTTTTTATACGTTTGTGGCTGGAGAAATGCTTTAATTGACCTTTTATTTATACGTTTTGTTTTTTAAAATATAGTTGACCTTTTCCATATGCCTGGCTTGTTTGTCCATATTTGAGATATATGCCTGCGCATATATATATATATATATATTTAAGAGAGCGAGAGAGAGAGAGAGAGAGAGAGAGAGAGAGAGAGAGAGAGAGAGAGAGAGAATATCAACAACACATTTAAATATAATAAACGGGCAATTAAATAGTTGAACTATTTTGAGCAAATGCACTTGATATATAGAATAAAGACCATTTGTAACAGATATTTGCATAGATAACAGATTCTCAAATAGTCTTTGGTTTACTTTTATAAACTTTTATAGACTTGAGGTACTTTATCACAGTGGTGATCAGAAAAACATTTCTGAATACATAATGTCAAATCTGATTATTTATCTGGTAATTGGGATACAACAGCAAAATCACATCGACTTTTTCAGATAAGGACAGAAATCTGAGGCTACAGTGGGTATTGTAAAAATGTCTATTTCTGTATGGTTAGAATTTGGGTTAAACCCGGATCCATGGATCCAGCCTAGCTTGTGTCAACAATCCGAGTTGTTCTTGGTGGTTTTATGGTATAGGGAATGTTTTATTGCACCCACTGGGCCTATCAAACAAGGTTTGCATGCCAGAGCAAAGAATTAGAGCTTACAGTGTGCATCTTTTGTCACAATATAGTGATGAAATAACCATTGTTGTTTATATCATGTTAACATCACCAAGCAAAGTAAATTAAAACTGGTTCCATGGGCATAATAATGAATTTTGTACTGTTTTCTACATTGTCTTTTTCTGTGCAGTCACCTACTCATAATAATCCACTACAACACCTTATTATTTATTTAAATTAATTGTTAAATGCTTATTCAATAAACATTTTTGTTGGATATGTGTATGTGAAATCAGCTGTTTGGGTGTATTTGTTTATTACACTCACAGACAAAAAAGTAACTCAAAAAGTATTTGTTGAAATCAAGGAAAACCTTTTTTAATGTATGAATGCAATGATGATTTTTGTAAGTGAGTACAATGTTAAAGTTTAGGAGAGAGAATTAGAAGTTTTCACGATGAACATGGAGATATACAGGTTAGTGTGGTATCCTGTGAAACATTTTCCCACATATATTGCAGCAATGTCTGTCAATCCTCCATACTCTTGGTTTGCTGACGCTGGCATCCCAGCTGGTCCCTTAAATTTGATTGGCAAAAATCTGACAACTTGGCAAACCAAGAAAAGGTTGCGGTCTGGCAGAGATGATCCTGGGAAACCCTTGCTGTGTGGGCAAGCATTATCCTGCTGAAAAATGCCAGCTGGAAGCACTGCCATGAGAGGCACAATGTCCTGCACATATCACATGAGTTAGTAGTGTCCATTGTGTCACTGCTAGGGGTGACTGTTATATACAATGGTTCCCAAGATCATCACATCAGCAGCTGGGGCAGTATTTCACTTCACAGCCAGGTCAGGATTGAAGCATTCACCGCGAGACCTCCATACTCTAACCCGACCTTCGCCAGAACCCATATAGACCATGTCTTCATCACTAAAGAGGATTCTAGTCTGTCTTAGTCCATGTCAAGTGGTACTCTATCCAATAGTTACCTCTGAGAGCGTATTTATAGGGCAGCAGAGGGAATTATTTTGATCAATTCCATCTTATATTTTATCTGGGTGTGGATTTTGCTGTCTGTTTTTTGTCTGTGTATTTTTCTCCACTTAAACCTGATATTCATTAATGCTCCAGTCCCTATCCAGGACTGGGTAGGATTTGCTTATTGAAGCAAATGGGGTTGCTCCCTTGATCAGCTTCCTCTCTCTCAGACAGCGTCATATGGGTGAGTGACCCCTAACTTTCTCCTTTTTAAACTCTTAATATTCTGGTCAGGGTTGCAGGGGATTCCAGAGATAAACTTTTAATTCACATGGTGCAAATGCGTCACATGGCTGAGTAGAAATCACTGTTGAAGTTGTTGAGGATCCTCCTTTCAAGTGTCCATTCTAGTAAACACGTAGGACTCAAGGGGTAGCAAAATTGGCACCGTACCACCCAAACACTCTTTTGGGACTATATGAGCACCGAATAGGTGACATTATTGAGCAGTACTGTAGAATGTGTAATTATTATAACTGCACATGTATTTGTCTCATGGAACCTTGCACTAAAATAGAAAATCGTTTCTGTTTATTTATTTTTTTGTGTGTTGATGTTCGACCTCTGTTCACTCAGAGGTGACACTTGTGTGAAACAGACAGCTACGGGTAGAGTGTAACGCCACATTGGATAATGGTGAGTATCGGCATGCTGGCTTTAGCTGCCATTTAAAGGCACTGGCACTCAGCAGGAATGTGAGCGCTGTGCTGAACATGCCGAGGCGAGGCGGTGCTTTCTTATTTTTAACCGTTTGGGCGGGTCGAACTCGGCTGAGCGGCTCTCATTTTCCATGTCCTCCTCAGTGAGGTCGGGCTCTGCTGCTCTCGGGTCATTCGAACCACCTTCCACATAACGGAGCTTCATAAACACTTCAAACACGGAGGAAAACAATTTACCAGAACAAATATTACACAAAAACAACTCTGGTAAGTCTTTATAATACCTGCCTTAAGTAAAATGTGCTCGTTTAAAGTTAGCAAAGTAGTTACTAATTAGAATAGTAGTACGTGACGTATGTAACATTTAGTGTGTAACGTTTAGCATTTACATTCTACAAGCTAGTAGGATTACCATTATTATTATTATTATTATTATTATTATTATTAACAACAACAATAATAATAATATTTATGATTATTATTATTATTATTGTTGTTGTTGTTAATATTTAATTAATTAGTTAGTTAGTTTAAATAATTAAACCTGTTCCTGTTAACATAGCACTTAACACATACTATAGCTGCCCTTACCAGTCTGAAATATGGAACTAGTTAGCAAACTAGGTGATAATTAACCTACTAAATTATTTACGTATTATTATTGGGAATTTAGCCTCGTATTATAAGGCACCTGCACCTGACCAGTGGTTCAACCTACTGACTGTTGACCCGAATTTCTAAAATGTGTTAATTGAATATAAATTTTCCCTTCATATTAATTAAAATTAAAACATTTAATGTTGAATAAGATTTGCACTTTAGTCGTGTGATTTACAAGCTGTTTACTACATAGGTCTGCAGCAATGTTTTTAAATGGCTGTTGTTGTTGTTAATAATAATATGAATGCAGTTTTGCTTAACAAAACTAACAGACATTTTGGACCTGTGGTTAGAAGTTCAGAATATGGAACTACCTGTTGACGGTGACCCGGAATTATTGTTTATTATGTAGCAAACTAGTCAGTAATTTGTTCACTAACAATAGCTTTTGCTGTAGTAAGACTTTTTTTAATTCAAAGCTAAATACTTTATAGGCTTAAATGTATTGTCGTTTTTTTTTTTTTTATGAAGAAATGAATTGCATTCCCACTAGCATGACAGGCATTAATGGAGAGAAATATGAGACAACCTGTGGAATCTAACTTTCAGGGCTGTACCATATATACTTTTAACATGTTGGAGGAAGTTGAGGCAGCTGCTTTCTAGTGTAAATGATTCTATTGTCACAAAAAGGACATTGCAGTCTTATGGCTTGCAAAATAATTAACGTCTATACTTGGGGTATTTTTATTAGTAGCAATAGTAGTATATGTAGTATACTTTCATTTAATGTCTTGTCAGTTTATTAGTAGTTATTAGGGCAGCTTCTTTCTCGTGTCAAATAATGTACTGTGACTGAAAATAGGCTACAGTAGCACAAATTTCAAGTAAATGTCTAAATAAAAATGGAATATTAATATTCAGACTAATTATTACTTAATACTACAATTTGGATGGTAGGGTCAGAATTTGGTCAACAACATGAAAGCATGGCTCTGTTTGGCCTTGTATCAACGGTTCATGCTGCTGCTGGTGGTGTAAGGGTGTGGGGATATTTTCTTGGCACATTACAATTGATACAATCTTACAATCCAAGCAATTGTAGGTTAAGGGTTTTGCTCAAGGACCCAACTGTGGCAGCTTGGCAGAGGCAGGATTTGAACCCTTCTGGTCTAGAGTCCAGTACCTTAAGTGCTAGGCTACCACAGTTCTTCTTCTTCTTCTTCTTCTTCTTCTTCTACTACTTCGTCTTCTTCTTCTTCTTCTTATTGTTCTTCTTCTTTTTCTTCTTCTTCTTCTTCTTCTTCTTCTTATTATTATTATTATTATTATAGTAGTAGCATTCCATTATCATGCAATTTTCAAGTGTATTTTGTCTGGTGTAAAATAGTTAGTAATTAGAAAGGCAAAACATGTTAAGTGGTTAGAAAGAAAGCTTGTCTGCCATTGTGAAAGGTGTTGGTAACAATACTGTCAAACTTTCTTTCTTGTCTCATATTTACAAGGTGCTTTTTTGACTCTTATTGTGTACCGGCCTCATAATGGAAAGAGCTACAGTTCAAGGGCAGATATAGTCGTCTCCCTCTAGCTCTGTCTCTTTGTCTGCGTTGCTTGTTCACTCAGTCTCTTTTCCTATTAAATACATGGCATGGTTTCACATTATCAGCGACAGAACATGATTTATGGGCTGTCACTAAGCTTTTGAAATAACAAAGAAAATAACTGTCTGGTCCTCACCTTATATGGAAAAAAACTGATCTGTACACTGATGTTCAGAGCCTAAATCTACATTCAATTACATCAACAACCTGTTGGCTGCTGTTTGGATTACAACAGAAATAGTCTAACATTGATTGGTTCAGCCATATTAGTTCTACTTGTGTGCAGCTTTATTTGACCTGTGACAGTAATAGCAAGACAATTACCAGGCCTGTTTTTTATTTCCACACCAGCAAAGGATTTAAATAACAGCACCGCATGTACTGGAGTGGACTACATGTAGACTTTACTTAACTCTATTCAGCCTATGATGACATTGTTGCTGTTTTGACAGATCCTAAGTTTGCCATTAACCTTTCATACTGATTCATTCATTAAATGAGCTACTTTAGCTTTGTTTAACCCACTACCAGTCCACTGCATATGTAGTGTTTTTGAGAGAATTGAAATGATTTATCCTGTAATCCTATATCCTGTAAAACTGTGGAAAACCCATTATATCAAGTACTCTCACACAATCACTCTCACACAATTAGTAGATCGCACAATCAATGCAACACACTTACACTCACTGGGTACATCTGTTCAACTCCTTGTTGGTGCAAATTAGCATAACCCACATGCACTTGGTATGTTGATATGATCAGGAAAACCTGCTGAATTTGAGAAACAGAACGAAGGTAAAATGTAATTTACTTTAAATTGGTGCCTGGTTTGAATATTTCATAAACTACTGGTTTAAAAGGTTTTAAAGGCAATGGTCCAAAATGTATACATATATAAACACAAGAGATTTTGAATGTACAACACATCAAATCTTCAAGCAGATGGGCTACAACAGCATAAGGCCACACCAGGTGCCACTTCTGCCAGCTGAGAACAGGCAACAGATTACGAATCGCACTGGCTTAACGAAACTGGACAATAGATGATTGGATAAACGGTGTGTGATCTTATGAATCTTTACCCCTTGCTCCGACAATCGGACAGTAGGGTTAGAATTTGGAGTAAACAAAATGAAAGCATGGATACATCATGCCATGTAGCAACGGTTCAGGCTGGTCATGGTGGTGCAATGGCACACTTTGGTCTTCCTTACTACCAACTGAGCATTGTTTAAATAGCACTGGGTACCTGATTATGGTTTAGGACTTATCCCATTATGTCCATCCCATTATGACCACAGTGTACCATACTCTGATGCTACTCATAACAGGATAGCATGCCATGTTACACAGCTTGAATAATCTCAAACTGTTTTTTTAACATGACAATGAGTTCACTGTACTCAAATGGCTTAAACAATAACCAGATCTTAATCCAGTAGAGCATTTGTGTCCTTTGGGATGTGGTGGAATGGGAGATACACATCATAGTTGTGCAGCTGACAAATCTGCAGCAACTGGTTGATGCTATCAGGTCAATATGGACAAAATATCTGAGGGATGCCTTCCCATGTCTCAGTGGGTTTACACTGGGAACTTCAACATTTCCTCCAACATTGCAAAGACAAGGTTAATTAGTTGCTCAGAATGTGTCAGAGGAAGAAAATAACTGTGCTATGACTTATAGCTAGGTGTTTTTTTCAGGTTCAGACTTCGTATACACTTGCTACTTAAATAATGTAAAGTTTGCATTATATAAGGTTAATATGTAATCGTATGTAATCGTGAATATGTTTATAGTAATAGCTGTTTTATGGGTGAAGTACCAGTAGAATTCTTAATACCTGGTCTTAGCAAGAGATACATTAGTTTGAACGTAAACATGATCATAGACTGAGCCCATGGATAGTGAGAGAAGGACTAGACTCTGTGGGCTGTGATAAGGGAATTCCCGCTGAGGGAGTGAGCGTCATTCTCTGATAACGTTCTCTCTGCAACCTGCTGATACAGTGGTCAGAAGCAGGGCCCCTCTTCTGAACACAGACATTCATTCCTTTGTTCTGACAACTTTCACAACTTTTTTGTACTACCCAAAAGCTAGTGATAAGTGGTTATTTTGGGATCAGGTAGGGATGATTACATTTTAGCTCAATTCTTTGAGTTCTGAATGAGTTAATGGATATACACACATACCTATATAGTTAGGTATTTTACAGGCATGTGATAACCTAGTAAAGTTTGGTGTCAAATGCAATAGTCATAACAAATCCAGGAATTTTAATTCCACAACCAGTATGGGGCCCAAATAATCTGAAGCCAGTTGCTTGCCAATCAGCACTAAATGTATAAAAGATTTATACATATCTGAATCAGAGCTTGTGAGACTAAAGCCTAAACTAATAGACGTGTACACTAGCTCAAAATACGTAGTGTGTGACGAAGACGTTAGTAGAATACCATGTTATTTTACTCATAGGGGTTGCCTAGCCCACGACTGGGGTGATAAGGATAGGAAAAAGCAGCATGTCTCACAAAGATAGAGCTATCATAGCCACTTAGCTTCACGTACACACTTACCTAGTTTGTCTGCGCTGCATAATAAATTTGCAGCCATTAGTATGTGTTGGGTGGTTTTCCTTTTTTTATCAAATTTTAAAATTTTTATATATGACTGCATGGACATTGTGCTTCGATAGTCGTGCATTCAAGCAGATCAAAAGTTGGCATCTGCATCACTATCCTGTACACTGCCTAAGTGTGAGTATGTCAACATCTTTGTGAAGTATAGTGTCATTTTTTTTCCTTTACAGACCAATCTTTTGCTTCATTCCTCACTGCCTTGAGGTCTCCTGGCCGTCCCTCACCCACCCAGCCATGACCTCGACCACAGACTTTGACAATATAGATATCACACAGCAATACAGCCGGATCAACACACGCTTCGAACTGTCTGATGAGGAACTGGACAATGACAACAGCACAGTCCGGATCTTTGAGCGTTCACGCATTAAAGCTCTTGCTGGTGAGTTGCGTTCTGTTTTCGTATGTAGGATCTCTGTGCTTGGGTAATGTACATTTTATTCCTGTTGTGGGTCAAATACATGTCTGAACTCTCCCTACATAGAGCCCTCTCCCTACAATCTCTTCTTCTTTTTAACTTGTATACCAGCTAACCAAACCTACATGCCTAACATGGTTTGTGTAATGGAGCTGGACAGCTGCCCTGCATGCTTTTGTACAAGCTTGAAGCATTAAGTGCCAATCATTGCTGTCATACCTGTGAAGTTGGCTGCTCTGAAACTGGGGATTTAAAATAGCTCTGTGCAGAGACATATGTAAGTTGGCTAGAATTAGAAATTAATTGTGAAATTGGGAGATACATGCTACAGCTGAGTATGATTTAAGAACACTGTGTGTGTTGATTTGAACACCATTAGTCCACACCCTGCACACAAAATGTTTTTATTTTTTTTATTTTTTTTATTTTTTTATTTTTTTTTAATGAAATATTGATTTAAAGGACAGCAGAATTGTATAGGTCTGTTTAAAACATGCATTAATCAGTTATGATAGTATATTGTACCAGGACTGATTGCTTGCTTAAAGAGGAATGGTTTATCTGTTTTAGTGTTTCTGTTCTGGCCTGTGTCTTTAAGGTCTGAACATGATGCTGAGTGAGAGCTGGTGTTATGTGCTCAGCAATGTGCAGTGATCATTGCTTAATGCAATTTGCGTTTCCCGACTGAGTGAAGGATAGGCAGACTCAAAGTGAGACGGTTTCTGTAGTACTAGTGAATAAACAGACTTGTATTTCACATTATAGAAAAGTAGAGAAAAGCATTGCCTTCAGAGCACATACAATTTTTAACACAGGCTATTTTTAACACCTATGGTCAAAAAATATTTTCAACAACAGACTAGTGAAACAAATGACGTTGCAAACATGCTTTCGCATCTTTGCTAATGGGTATTTGAGCCAATGTTTATAAATTAGTTTTAAATCAAGAACATGCCTTGTGTTCCATGAGATCGGAGGTTTGTGTTTTGTGGAAAGGAGGAAGTGAGCAAGGATATATTATATGCATGAGTTGGGCCCTGGAGAATCATTCTGTTCCTCACAATGCCTGAGATGTGAGAGACACAGGGAGGGTGGGATTATGGGGCAGATAAAGAGGAGAGGAGGTATCTAAGAGAGAGCAAGAGAGGCTGTACCACTCTGCATCAGTTGGGCTGTCTTGCTGAGATGAGTGCATCGCTGCTGGACCAAGGATGAGCAGCCCGTGTCTGTGTCGCGCTATTCCTGTAAACCAGCATCAGCTGAGGGAAGTGAAGCTATGCCTGACGACCAGCAGAGAGACCAACATTGTTTGCTCCAATGCCTGCTCCGGTGGAAAAGAGCTCCCCATTCGGGTCAGCACTCCAGCTACGAGGAGCAGGAGCACACCGCCTGTTTCGAAAGCTGAGCAAAGCAATAACAAGACAGCACCCAAGACCAATGGGCACACCATGCATAAACCTAAGAACTCGCCTAAGAAGAATGGTGTTCTACCAACTTCAGCTACCATGACCTTCTCTGCCTCCTCCTTGTCCTCATCTTCTTCATCTATGAAAACCTCAAGACCATCTCGGTCCTCTCCACAAAAACCTCCTTCATCCCCCTCCTCGCAGAGCATGAGACGTACCCGCTGGCTAAGCTCTAGCACCTCAAACATCTGCTTCAACTCCATCTTAGATGGGAGGTTTAGACAGCTTCAAGGTAGAGTTCTTCTTTGGTTACATCCCCTGCCAGACTCACTCTATATGACACCATACTCACTGTATCCTAAGTATTGTTGATGAAGGGGGAGTTTACATTTTGTGTTTTCTGTTTTTGTGGTACTGATGGTAAAGATGGCCCGATCTGATTCTTACTCACTGCAGTTGTTGTTGCACTTTTGGCATTACATACTTTGCAGAGTGATGCAGACTATAGTTGTGGTTGTATGTGAGTATGGAATATTGTGGGAATCTGAATCTGTCTGGTTCCTAAGAACTAAAAATTTCGATTTTGACTGGACAAACTGAAGGTATGAATTAAAAAAACCCACATTATTATAACAGTACAAACATGAACAAAATGAGCTAGCTGTATCTATTGACAAAGATAGCTATTGTGAAGTTTGTGCGAATTCCCACACAAAGCCTACTAGGTAATATAAAAAAACAGTACATGTATATGTAATCTATTTAACAAGTAGTGCTGGCAATAATTTTCTGAGCGATTGGTGTCAGTTACTTACAATCAACACAACACAATATCAACGTGAAATGAAGCTGAAACTGAAGCTATTTTGACTTATTTGACTGAACCTATGCATTTCAAATAGGAGAAAAACCTGATTTGCAAGCTGCTTATTCAGAATATGTGAGCTGAGAGATTAATCTATGTAGACACAAATGTATAATATTTTGTATTGGAAGAGGGAGAGGTTATAGGGGTGGGGGTATGGAGGAATATAAATACTACTGCTCTCAGGGGTCTTCCATTACTCTCATTCCTCTCTCTCTTTCTGTTCCTCATCTCCTATTTCCTATTCTTAACTGAACTTTTAAAGATAAAAAGGTTTTATTTGCTTTACATTTAGCTCTTGGTCTCTCACGTGACAGTACATGCACATATATGTCATTTAGTGGGCACACTTATACAGAGCATTTTCTGTCTATTCTGGGAAGACGGGATAGGATTCTATGCCTTGTGCATAGATAACCCAATAATAAACATTATCCACCGTCCACAGGGTTGGGTTGTACCCTGGACCACTCTATGGGAGATGCTTCAACTCAGTTTTGAGTAGATTTGTCCCTAGTTAAGCTCACTCAGGTCATTACTCCTGAATGTCAACTAATGTCTGTTGGGACAATGTTTGACTGCATATACATCTGTGGGTCTGTACATATATGCTGATCTATCCAAGAGTGAGTGGCAGTTCTGCAGACGAAAACATCTTAGGAAGGAAATGGTTTTACAGATATTATTTTATAGCTGTCTTAACTTACTGTTAAAGTGTGCAGTAGTGTGCTTCTTTTTACAACTCTGCTGCACCTCTTCTGATTATTGTGTGAAGTCAACTGTAGTACTGTGACCTCCACTGCTGATCGTATTGCTAATTCACTCGCTTAAGGTTAATGTTTCTCGATAGGCACCATTAAACATACTGTATGTTTTTGAAGCAAGTGCTGATTGTAGCACAAAACACATCCCTCCCCTTTACAAAATCCATCAGTATAAATAATTCAATGATTTGGTGCTAGACCTCAAGAGGAGTTTTAAACCATGCTGTGGACGGTGGATAATGTTTAGTATCAGCATAATATGGAGCAGATATAATGCTAGTTATATTTAGTTAAACTAGCACTCTAGTCTGAATTAAAGAGACTGTTGATGATAAATGCAGGTGTTGTGTTGAATGCATGTCTACAGCACATGTACCAGAGTGCTCATTTAACCATGTGGGCTGTACTAGTTGGGTATCAATGTGCAATTGTGAAATTATGTTTGCTGTATATGTCTGTATTGTTACTCTTTACCTTCAGTAACCTCATAGCACTATTACAGAAAAATAGGTCAATTTAAAACACCAAACATGTTTTGGTAGTATTTTCAAAGGGAAACTAAAACCTTGTCATCCCATGGATTAGGCTGGGATGGAGTGGGTCAGTGATTAGGGCAGTGGTTCAAATCTGGGGTTTGAATCTCAAAATTTTTTTATTCTAAATGCCATGCTACGGTGACAAGAAGGGGGTTGTCTGATTGTGTGTTTATTGCTTTAACACTCAGAAGGCTGATATAGGTCATTCACTAATTGTTAACGGCACAATGTAGCCATTTATGTGGATAATTATGATAGGTGCAAGTGAAAGATTGAACCGAGGAAACAATTGTTCATGCATTCACTCAGTCCTGAGGATCTTAACAGAGGCTAATTCTTTGATATTCTTAGTGTCAACATTTTGTTTATATTAATGGATATATAAACAAGGGTCTGTAGGACAAAACAGTGCAGTTAAATGGTTTAACTATATGTAGTTAAAGTGGAAAACAGAGTAGGCTGTCTTGCTACTCTCAAGGGTCTCATGGAGCCCAATCTTAAAAGCGTGAGTCCTCACTCCCGAGTCTAGATTTTGTAATGCTTTCCATTCAGATGTTTTTTTTTCCTGCAATACTTTAGATATACTCTTTCATCCAGTCGCTGCCTTGCTCTTTTCACAACTGCTTCGTGAATTCTGTTGTCATAAGGTCTGAATGATTTATAAAACTTCTTTAAAATGCAGCATTTTAACTTGTATGTAGAAGATCATGAAGGTAATTTTTTAATGCTGTGTGCAAATCATTTTTTTGTGTAATGTGAGCAGATACATAAACAAATTGTAAGTTCCATGGTCTTTGGCTAAGCTACTACACCTAATGTTTACCACTTTAGAAGTGATATGTGTATTACCTCACACTGCAAAGCTAAGCAGTGGACATTGTTACAGGTACCCCTGTTACTCTGGTCAAACTAGGTATTTTAAGGATGGACATAAAATGAAAAAAAAAAAAAACAGCATTTATAGTGTATACTAGGACAGTTTAAGTAGTTTTTGTCAATCTGCTTTTCAGATGAAAGAGAAGCTGTGCAAAAGAAGACCTTTACAAAATGGGTGAATTCTATTCTGGCTAGAGTAAGTCGCCGGGTATCAGACCTCTACCTAGACCTGCGGGATGGACAGATGCTAATCAAACTACTCGAGGTTCTGTCAGGTGAAAGGCTGGTAAGCATCTGTTGGTACAAACTGAATTAAATCAGAATTTGTACTGAATTAAATCAGAAACACAAGTTAACTGTTTACAAATGGGCACTTAGGGTAGCACTTATCCTGTAGTCTATATTGGTATTTTCCAGCCCAGACCAACTAAGGGTCGAATGAGGATCCACTGTCTGGAGAATGTAGACAAGGCCTTGCAGTTTCTAAGGGAACAGAGGGTGCACTTGGAGAACATGGGATCACATGATATCGTAGATGGAAATCATCGCCTTATTTTGGGGCTTATCTGGACAATCATTCTTCGCTTCCAGGTGAGATTATTACTTCTACTACTACTGATCCCTCACCATTATTTTTTATTTGGTGTTACAGTAGACCAACCTTTTTGTATCGTCAGATGTAAAGCAATGTTTATATTTATTTTAAATAACTACCATTGACAGCCAGTGCATATTTAGTCGAGAGAGTTCATACAGTGCTGCCTAATTTAATTCCTTTAAGAGTAAAGGAGAGAAGAGAGACGAAAATGTGAAAGATCATGAAGGTATTTTTTAATGCTGTGTGCAGGTTTTTTTGTGTAATGTGAGCAGATACATAAACAGATTATAAGTTCCATGGTCTTTGGCTAAGCTACTAGAGGGCTTTTCTTCTTGGATATTTCAGTGTATTACAAACGGATAATTGTTGCATTTTTTAATGTCTGCAGAACCTGTAGAGCTAGAATGTCTCGAATCCCTCTAATAAACTGACGCTGTGTGGAAAAACATTATTACTTTATTACAAGGAAGACATAAAAAAATACTCGTGCCTAATCAGTTTGATATTTCACTTGCATTATCTTATGCAAAAAAATCTAGTACAAGTTCACCAACATTTCACACTTTGATTTATATTAAATTCCTCTCATAGATTCAAGACATTGTGGTAGAAGTAGGACAAGTTGACCAGACTGGCAAGCAGGAGACACGTTCAGCAAAAGATGCCCTCCTCCTTTGGTGTCAAATGAAGACAGCTGGGTAAGTATCCTTAATTATCTGACTACCTGCAATATATTGTATCGGTGGTTCATGACACTTTGTTTTTCAATTTGCTGTTATTTTATATTCTCAGGTATCCAAATGTTAATATTACCAACTTCACCACAAGTTGGAAGGACGGCTTGGCTTTTAATGCCCTGATACACAAGCACAGGTGCAACAGACCATATTTTTCACAAATGAATTTTTAAATGGATTAGGTTTACCTTTCATAAAATACTGTTTTAAATCCGACTTCCAGCCAAAAAAACTATAATTTACAATTTCCTCTAGGCCTGATCTGGTAGACTATGGTAATCTTCAGAGATCAAACCCAACTCATAATCTTCAGCAAGCTTTTAATGTGGCTGAGCAAACACTTGGCGTCACTAAGCTTCTGGACCCAGAAGGCAAGAAAGTCTTCCCACACCATATATCACCCATGCAGACAGTCCATTTTCAATGGTCGCCTTTAAACATAAGCTCTGTGCTTGTCATGTTGCAGATGTGTTTACAGAGAACCCAGATGAGAAGTCAATCATCACATATGTTGTTGCATTCTATCACTATTTTTCCAAGATGAAAGCTCTGGCAGTTGAAGGGAAGAGACTTGGAAAGGTGGAGATTTTACTTTTTATATAAATGTGTGCTGGTTAATCAGTTCATCAAAGCTAGAATTGTACCAAACAGGCCTGTCTTTCTCCAGGTGCTGGACCATGCTAGTGAGACGGAAAAGATGATTGCTAAATATGAGACACTCTCCTCAGACCTTTTAACATGGATTGAGCAAACCATCATTATCCTGAACAATCGCAAACTTGCAAACTCTCTTACTGGAGTACAGCAACAACTGCAAGCCTTCAATTCATATCGTACTGTGGAGAAGCCTCCCAAGTAGGAGCAACATTATGCCATACAATAATTTAGTCTCATTACCTAGACGTTAACATCACAACTGATACTAAATTGCAATATTTGCAAAGATTTCAGGAGAAGGGCAACCTAGAGGTACTGCTCTTCACAATCCAGAGTAGAATGAGAGCCAACAATCAGAAGGTTTACACACCTAAAGAGGGTGCACTGGTAGCAGACATCAACAGGGTAAGTTAAGGGGTGTAACAGAAGCAGAATCCAACTGTTCTGATGGGCTTTCAGGCTTTGCTTTACATCTTTATTGCTGCATTAATTACTGTGTAAAAACATGACCCACTTATGGTGTATGACACTGTGAAGTTTAACTATGCCTTTCCTGGATCAGGCATGGGAGCGATTGGAGAAGGCTGAACATGAGAGAGAGCGGGTACTAAGAGATGAGCTAATCAGGCAGGAAAAGCTGGAGCAAATGGCCCGTCGCTTTGACAGGAAAGCTGCAATGAGAGAGACCTGGCTTTTAGAGAACCAGCGACTGGTAGCACAGGTACATGTACACATGATATAGAACGGAATAGCAAATACATGCATGTGCCACAATTAGTGGTATGTCTTATGCTTATTACTTTTCTAGGACAATTTTGGCTATGATCTACCAGCAGTAGAGGCAGCAAAGAAAAAACATGATGCCATAGAGACAGACATTGCTGCATATGAAGAGCGAGTACAAGCCCTTGTGGCCTTGTCTAAAGAGCTAGAGGGAGAGCGGTACCATGATGCCAAACGGATTGATGCAAGAAAAGACAACATCCTACGACTCTGGGACTATCTTCAGGAGCTCCTGAAAGCTCGGAGAGGTCGCTTAGAGAAAAATCTCACATTGCAAAGAATCTTCCAGGAGATGCTTTACATCATTAATTGGATGGACGAGATGAAGGTAGAAATTGTGTTTAAATTGTTTTTTTATACCTGCTATTCTAGCAACGTACTTCAAACAAGTAACTGTTTTCTCTGTAAATTAACTAATGCTGCTTATTAGGCACGGCTCCTGTCTCCTGATTTTGGGAAGCATTTATTGGAGGTGGAGGACCTTCTGCAGAAGCATGCTTTAATTGAAGCAGACATTGCTATACAAGCAGAGAGAGTGCGCTCTGCAAATGCGGCTGCCCTTAAGTTTGCAAATGGAGACAGTAAGTGGATTTTTCACGTTAGTGTTCTATTAGCAGCATTAACTGTTAATATTAGGTATATATTTGCATTGCATACAACTCAGCTAAACATACATTCAGTATTATGTATTTTCTTGAAATTACATAACACTGCTATGTAAAACAACGTTTTCCATCATAATCTCGACTTTCTCTCTTTGCAGCCTACAAACCTTGTGACCCCCAGGTTATTTTTGACAGGGTACAGCACTTAGAACTTTGTTATCAAGAACTGTGTGCGCTTGCAGCACAACGCAAAGCCCGTTTGGAGCAGTCGTGTCGCTTCTGGAACTTTTTCTGGGAGATGGCAGAATTAGAGAGCTGGATCAGAGAGAAAGAACATATATTTTTGTCTCTCGATTATGGCAAGGACCTTACTAGTGTGCTGGTACTGCAGGGCAAACACAATGCTTTTGAAGATGAGTTGGGTGCTAGGCGTGATCACCTGAAAAAGCTCATGAATGAAGGTGAGAAAATTGTCAAAGCTAAGCATTTTGGTGCTCCCAAGGTGCAGCAGCGCATGGACGACATACAGAGGCAATGGCAACAGCTGGAGGAGCTGGCTGTGTTTCGCAAACAGAACCTCCAGGACACCCAACAATTTTTCCAGTTTCAAGGCGATGCTGATGACCTTAAAACCTGGTTATTGGATGTCATGCGCCAGATGAGTAGTGCCGATATTGGGCACGACGAGTACACCACACAGGGGTTGCTCAAGCGACATCGTGTCCTGAGAGATGAGGTAGCTAAGAACGGGGCCACCATTGACGCATTGACCAAGCAGGCCAATTCATTGCCAAAGGAGCTGAAGAACACGCCTGATATCCAAAACCGCTTGAAGGACATCAAGGATCTATTCATGGAGCTGCTGTCTATCTCAGAGCTTCGACAGAAGAAGCTGGAAGACACCATGGCTCTGTACACAATTTTCAGTGAGACAGATGCGTGTGAGCTATGGATGGGACAGAAGGAGACATGGCTAGTGGGGTTAGAGACACCAAAGAACTTGGAAGACCTGGAGGTTGTTCAGAACAGGTATGTGCAAGTTAAGAAACTTGGATTTAGTCTGTGTCAAGTATTTCATGGTGCTAAGTATGCTATGCTGCTAATTATGAAGTTTTATGGACATTACTGTCATTTCTGTTTGAGGTTGTAACTTGGGAAGTAGTACAAAAATAAATTCATTCAATGCTGCAGTTTTTTCAGAAACATAATTTCCCCTGTCTTTTCAGGTTAGGCATCCTTGCCCAAGAAATGGGCAACATGCAGACTCTGGTGGACAATGTCAACAAAGCAGCAAAGCAATTAGAGGACAGCAGACACCAACGATCAAAAGAGGCTAAGGAATGTCAGACTCGCCTCAATAAGAGGTATTCACAGTGCCATGAATAGTTTTATAGGACGTGAATGAGATAACCTGAAATAACCTATGAATTACACTTAGGTATTATAATAGGTATTATTATAGGTGTAATTAATACCTTTTTCCGTTCCTTACAGATGGGAGGCATTCAAGGATATGGTGGAAGATAAGAAGCACAAGGTGGATTCCGAACTTAGTCTTCACAATTATGGGCTTGAGTGTGACGAGACAGGGGCCTGGATCAAGGACAAGACACGACTTGTAGAATCTACACAAGATCTTGGAAATGACCTAGCTGCAGTTATGACCATCCAAAGGAAGCTTTATGGTATAGAAAGAGATCTGGCTGCAATTCAAGATAAGCTGGACTTCCTGCATGGTGAGGCTGAAAAGCTGGTGAAAGACCACCCTGAGAATGCCACTGATATTTTGGGCCGACAAGCAGAGCTAACCACAGCTTGGGACACTCTGAAGCAAACTCTAAAGGACCGGGAGGACTCACTTGGTGAAGTCAGCAAGTTGCAAACCTTTCTCCAGGACATGGATGATTTTCAGGCCTGGCTTTTCAAGACACAGAAAGCCATTGCATCTGAGGAAATGCCTACAAACCTTCCAGAGGCAGAGGATTTCCTGAATCTCCATGATGCCTTGAAAAATGATATAGATGGCCATGAGGAGAACTATCACCACATAAGAGACACTGGAGCAGGTGTGACTCAAGGCCTAGAGGAGGATCCTCAGTACCAGCAGCTGGATCAGAGACTGCAGGGCATGGACAAGGGTTGGGATGAACTTCAAAAAATGTGGGACAGCCGGAAGAACTTCCTGGACCAAGCTCTGGGCTTCCAGCATTTCTCAAGAGATGCAAAGCAAATTGAAGCCATTTTAAACAATCAGGTAATTATACTGGAAAGCTAGATTCCAAATGAAGTAATCTCAGAAAGTCACTTAAGCCTGTCGCTCAGATGTACTGTACTGAATTATGTACATTCATGCTTCCATTTACTAGGAGTACACTCTGGCTCATCTGGAACAACCTGACACACTAGACGGGGCAGAGAAGGCCTTGAAAAAACACGAAGACTTTGTTACCACCATGAACGCCAACGAGGACAAAATAATAAACACAATAGAAGGAGGTCAGAGGCTGGTGGACAGTGGAAACCTTTACTCCGAGAAAGTGGCGGACAAAATTAATTCCATCCAAAACAGGTTAGAACACTTAAATACTGATTGTGCTAATTAATCTTACCATTGACCTGTTCTAAATTAATTGACAGGTAATTGGTTAAATGAAATCATTGCTTCTCTGCCACCCTTCATTCTTATACACCTATTATATATAACACTAAAACCATTGACAGGGTGAATGGCATTGACCCTGGGCAATGTTCTGCTGGGAAGCCTTGGGTCTACTCATGTTGTCATGATGTTACTTTGGCTCATACCACCTACCTAAAAATTGTTGTGCACCAAATACACATCTTCATGGTAACAGTATTCTGGCTGCCTCTTTTAGTAGGATAATGCGGCCTGCCACTGCAAATATTTAGGAATGGTTTGAGGGACATGACAAACATTGCAAGGTGGACAAACAATATAATCTGTGGAGACCCCACCTCATAATATATGAAGGACTTAAAATATCTACTGCTAATGTCTTAGTGATACCACGTGTTGGTGGCACTAGGTGGAGCTACACAATATTAGGAAGGTGGTTTATATGGCTGATCTGGAAACTGATTTGGCTGATCTGATGGAATGTGATGGAACTGTACATAACTGGGAAGGGAGCTTTAAAGCCAACCTACAAACACTGTCCCATAGAGAACATTTAAGTTTGCAGCATTTAGCAGATGCTCTACATTTATTGTTTAGCAGGGGCTTCTCTGAAGCTGTTCATAGGTTCTTAGCTTGTAGTGCAAGATACATTACTAATAACATTGACTCTTTTGACCGTACCTTTGTCAGCACCGATAAGAGAGCATTATGCACTGAAGGGGAAGTCTCTTTTTTTACCATAAGTGGAGGTTGTCTGCTGTAGTAAGAGATGGGCGCCTTTCCTGATGAGTATTGATCTCATATACCTCTCTGGAGTGCTTCTGTGCTCCTCTCGCAAAGTGTTGTTCTGCAAACAGTGAGACTTTGTCTTAAGATCAGTGAGTCTGGAAGAGAACACTACGTTTACCTCTCTTCACTGGATAACGTCCATTAACTAAATCTGCATGCTTGTTTCTTCAGATACGATACAAACAAAAGCAAAGCAAAAGACGTATCCGGGAAGCTGAAAGACAACAAAGATCTGCAGCACTTTCTTCAGAACACTCAGGATGTAAGTGAAATTTCCTTGTGCATGTTCAGTGTGCCAAAAGTTGGGATTTCTAATCTTCAGTCACACCACAATCACATATATGTTATTTCTTCTATGCTATGTACCATTTTTCAGCTTACACTATGGATAAATGAGAAGATGTTGACTGCTCAGGACACATCATATGATGAAGCTCGTAATCTGCATAGCAAATGGCAGAAACACCAAGCCTTCATGGCGGAACTTGCCTCCAATAAGGACTGGCTCAACAAAATTGACCAGGTTTATGAATATAGTATTTATTAATAAGTATTAATATAATATGCCGTTCTTTATGTACCTTGCAAATAATGCAAATTAATACATTTAAGAATAAAAATATTATAAAATATATACATAAAAAACACCAGTGTATAATCTTCCCACTTTCTGAACGTGTAGGAGGGCGAGGAGTTGATGTTGTGCAAGCCAGAATTTGAACCAATCGTGAAAGAACGTCTGGCTAAACTTCATGAGTTGTGGGACATGCTAGAACTCACTACACAGGAGAAAGCCAGGGTCCTGTTCGATGCTAACCGCTCAGAGTTATTTGAGCAGAGCTTGGATGATTTGAAGAAATGGTTGGCTAACCTGCAGCAGCAAATCCAGGGTGATGTGGACGAGGAGGTTAAAGATCTTACCAGTGCTAACATTTTTCTTAAGAAGCATCAGGTACATATGGATGTCCATGAGAATCTTAAACAATAGTTTGCATGCATACAGCCTTGACCATGCTTGGCAGTCTGCAAATATTTCTGCAACCAAGTTATTAACTATGCCCTGTTCTTCTGTAGATGACTGAGAATCAAGTGCAAGACCGTGCTCGGGAGTTGGAGAAGCTGCAGGATGCTTTGCAGCAGCATGGTCCATTAAAGGAAGATAAGCCTGAGCTAGAGGTCGAGCAGCAGATCCTACAAAAGGAATTTCAACAACTCCTCACACCTTTGGCCCAACGGAAAGGAAAACTGAAGGCAGCCAAATCCATCTACCAGTTTTACAGAGACGTAGCAGATGAAATAGTAAGTGTGGGTCTTGACCCTAGGTTCTGCCCTTGTGAAGTCTGCATGTCCTCCCTATATTTGCATTACTATGGTTTTCTCCCACATTCCAGAGACATGTCTTAGGTTAATTTGCATTTTCAAAGTGCCCTTAGTGTGTGAATGCTTGAGTGTGTGCCCTACAATGGATTGTCTAGGGTTGTTCCTGGCCTCCTGCAACTCTGGCTATGATACGCATATTAAGACAATGAATGAATTAATGCATGAATGAATTCTATAATCCTCTTTTCTGAACCTTTTTATGTTTACTTTAGCTCTGGCTTGAGGAGAGACTCCCTATGGCCATGTCACAGGAGCATGGGCACAATCTTCAAACAGTCCAGCTTCTCCTGAAGAAGAATCAGGTAAGCATTTTTTTATTTTACTTTAACCGTCCAATTATTACTGGATTAATTACCATACCATTATTCCTTCAATTGTACTATTACAGACACTTCAGAAGGAGATTGAGGGTCATCAGCCACGTTTAGATGAGGTGGTAGAGCGTGGCCAACATATGATTGTGGCCGCGGAGGGGAGCCCAGAGGCAGAATGCATGTCTGAGGAAATTAAGAAGTTGGGAGAAGTGTGGACACGACTTCAGGATGAGATGGCCAAACGACGCATTCGACTCCTTGGCTCTAACGATGCTCAACAGTACTATAATGATGCAGATGAGGCAGAAGCCTGGATTGGAGAACAGGAACTCTACATGATTGCTGACGAGAAAGCAAAGGTAAAACTGCACATTCAGTCAAAAAATATGATTTTTCTTATCGATATTATTATTTTAGATTTATTATTATTATTTGTGAGGTCATTGCCATTTTACATTGCTTACAGGATGAGCAGAGTGCCATGATCATGTTAACGCGCCACATGATTTTGAAGCAGGCTGTTGATGACTACGCACACTCTATCCAGAAGTTAGCTGATCGTGCACAAAAGATGTTAGCCGATGAGCATCCCGAAGGGTTAGCTGGACCTACGGCAGTTAGAATGTATCATGATCTCTGACCAAGAGCCTTATTAATTAATGTGTTTCTGTGCAGGGAGGACATCATTCGAAGGCAGGGTCAGGTGGACAAGCAATATGCTGGGCTGAAGGAGCTGGCTGAAGACCGCAGAAGGAAGCTCGATCACTCTTACCAACACTTCCTCTTGAGCAGGGAGGTGGAAGATTTAGAGCAGTGGATTGCTGAGCGTGATCTGGTAGCATCATCACAGGAGATGGGCCAGGATCTCGACCATGTCACGGTACTGCAGAACATGAATCCAAAAACATAGTGATAAAGTGAGCACACAGATTAAAAGGTTTACACCACACTAAGTGGACTAAGAAGATAATTAAAATAAATAGTAAATGGAGAAAACATTTGTTTGTTTAAAAAGTTGATGCCAAATGATGAAAGCATGTATTTGTGTTAATCGCACTATTTTATGCCATTAATCAAAATAAATCATGTCCTTATTTGACCTTAAATCAATATTTTTTTGGGTTAAATGTGAGGCATTTCCCCCCTTTTACACAAGTTAAAACAGTTTCCTGGCATTTATAAAGAAGAGAAATGACATTTGAAAAAAGCTTTTCTGCTGACCTAATTATTTTGGCTGATTTTACCCAAATGAAAGTTTAAAAAGATTATTTAGTCATCTATTTTCACAAATGAGAAATTTTTTGATTTATAGAAAAATTATAATTATAAAGCTGAATATCAAGGGTAAAAAGACATTCAGAAGTACCGGTAGCAATAGCACATTTGTTTAATGCAACAAAAAAAAATGTCTAATCAATAAAGAAATAGTTTAAATTGTAAATTTTCTTTTGCTCTGGATAAGTTATGATCGTAGTCAACGTGGCTTTCAATGAAATGCCATTTACTTTACAGCATTTAGCAGACGCCCTTATCCAGAGCGACTTGATCATCTGATACAATGCAAGCCATTGTGGGTTAAAAACCCAACAGTGGAGGCTTAGCAGTGGTATGTTTTGAACCCTGGACCGTCTGGGACACCGCACATAATGCAGTATAACATACTACTAGGTTTCCTGTAATATTTACATACTCATGATTCCAGGGTAGATTTCTGTCGACTGTTGCTGGTACACTGCCGTCAAAATAAACTATATGCACTCAACTCTCATGGTGGCTGATGTAGTGATTTGTTACTGCAGTTACTATTCTTAGCTCTTAGCATTCACATAATAAAAAACAATACCTGCATGTAAAAATGGCACACCTTAGAAGGAAGTTCTCAAGCCACTGTGCATAATTCTACTCCCTGCATGTGCGATTTATAAAACCAAGCCACATCTGCTTCACAAATGGCTTGATGAATCCCATGCTTTCGTACCTGGACAGGTAAAGACTGGGAAAAAGACTGGGATTTTTGATTTCACAAAGAGTTGTGGGTTGGAATGCACTTAGGACATAAGTATAAGCACTGAAAAAGTGAGTTTTACATAAAATGTCCCCATCGAAATACCACTAAACAACAATATAAATGAACAATATTACCAGAATTCATTTATTTATGAGTTTGTATTAATACATTTATATAGTGGTTTCATAAGAAACTGCCATGTGACAGTGTGTTAGTGCCCACCTGGAAAAATGCCTGCCACAACTGAAACTCAGACATTTCCTTTTACATTTGTGGTTAAATTAAATGCCTTTGAGCAGCCCGATATTGGTACGGTCTAATTCGGTCAGTTTTAGACTTGAAAAGCAATCTTCAACTGTAAACTGAAACTGAACACAGTGGTTTTGCCACTTTTATTATCTTGACAACAGGACAAGTAATTAGAAAGCTAAGTGAACCCCAAGGTAAAACTTTACAATATTTTTTTTTTTTTACCAGTAATTAGTCTAATTTCTAGTTTCTGTTTATTAACCCCTAGATCCTGCGGGATAAGTTCAGAGAGTTTTCAAGAGAGACGGGTGCTGTTGGACAGAGGCGGGTGGATGCTGTGAATCAGATTATTGATGAGCTGATCGAGACTGGTCACAGTGAGGCAGCTACTTTAGCTGAATGGAAGGACAGCATCAACGAGAGCTGGGCAGACCTTCTGGAGCTCATTGACACCCGTACACAGCTCCTTGCTGCTTCTTATGATCTATTTAAGTAAGTACAACTCAGTTTGTTGTTTGTCTTTTTTCACTTATATTCATTCATTAAACAATAGTTATATTACAAAAATCACAGGTAGCGTATTGTATGCATGCATTATATGCAGTATAATCTTATTTCACTATACTATATAGGTACTTTTATGATGGAAAAGAGTTGGTAGCTCAAATCCAGGAGAAACACAATGAAATTCCTGAAGATCTGGGAGAAGATTTCAGCAAGGCAGAGTCTTTCCATCGCATGCATGCTGCCTTTGAAAGGGATATCAGCTCCCTTGGAAAACAGGTACGTTATAATTAATAATACTCTATTAACTTTCCATTACAAACATTAAGGGATACTTAAAAATAAAGTATACTGTCATGAAATATCCTTGCTCCTTTCTTTATTTTTGTGAGCAGTCACTCCCCTTTTCATTTCAACCTGGCAATTTTTTCTGGCTATCCCTGGTTTTCTCTCTTTTCAGTTTATATGCATTAATGTGCAAAGTTTGTTGTAATAGGAATGGTATAATGACCATATGTAACATATTGCCCATTTGCTGTTGTGGGTTTGGGTCAGGGGGCAGCACAGCAAGGCAAATGAATGAGGGATGTTTAAGATACATAATGCATGCCACTTGTAACAGTTCCACTGTATTGGTGATTTTTCGCTTTATTATGTTTTATTTAATAACAAGTTGCAGTTTTGCATAACAAGTGCAACTTCTTGAAAAAACATTGACTGTTTCTGCCTTTACCTAAACAAAATCCTAATAAGGTTTTAATTGTGTTATTGGGCTATTGCTTATTTATTATTGACCATTATGAAGGTCTTCTAAGGTCTAGCATGTAGAAAACAAAGCATACCTGTAAGTCATTCTGGACATCTTATGTACATTGTATATCTACCTGCAGGTAAAAGAGTTCCAAGAGACGGCAGCTCGACTGTATGCCCAGTACATTGGCGACCAGGCTCAAGCCATCCAGACAACAGATAGAGAGGTAGTACTAGCATGGAAGGACCTTCTGGCTGCCTGTGAGGGCAGGAGGAAACAGCTGGAGGAGACGGCTAACAAGTTCCGCTTCTTTACCATGGTTAGAGACCTAATGGCCTGGATGGAAAGCATTATCCAGCAGATTGAAACTCAGGAAAAACCAAGGTGAGGGGGGTTTACATAAGGAAAATAAAATGACTTTTGCTCCAAAGTATCTTGAGAAATGTTGCTAAAGAAGTGTGTTTTGTGCACAATTCTAGAGATGTATCTTCAGTTGAATTACTAATGAAGTATCACCAGGGGATTCGTGCAGAGATTGAAACTCGTGAGGCAAAGTTCAATGCCTGTGTGGAGTTAGGCCAGAGTCTCCTAGAACAGAAATACAGAGATTCAGATGAGGTAAGCAGTGTACACCTAGATAGGGGTGCAGTGATATGCATCTGTGCTGTTTAATTCTGCATCTAAAACAGTTGCGTTTTTGAACACCAGGGGGCAGAGGGCTCCATCGTGTTCTCTATGCATTTAAACCTTCCTGTCATTTCTTTTAATTGTAGGGTACTAAAGATTTTTGTTTACATTTTCATACAAGAAAAATATGTGGGGTGGCACAGTGACTCGGTGGGTAGCACCACTGCCTCACAGTAAGAAGGTTCTGGGTTCAATCCCAGAGTGGAGCGACCTGGCCCCTTTATGTGTGGCGTCTACGTGTCCTCCTTGTGTCTGCATGGGTTTACTCAAGGAATGATGTAACCTGCCGTGTGGGTGTCACTTAAACGGCTAGTGTTGCTGATAGTGACATTAAATAACAGAAAATAAAACAAAAAATACACAATATTTTGAATTGTTATTCTGCAGAAATAAAGGAATGTTTTTATTGGGTTATTTAATAAACAGTGAAGCTACAAAAGAGCTTTGTATTTACATTTTAACCGCTGTTTCTAGTGATTTATGTTTAAAACACATTCATTGAAATGTGCATTGCATTATATTGTTCAAACTTTAGAAAGAAAAAGGCATAAGACAATTACACCATGAACTTAGATTGAGTATCATCAGTAAAATTGAATGGAATTGGGACCAATGTGTCTTTACACCCCTACCGTGAGGGCTTCCACACTAAGGTCTTTAGAATGTGTGTATGAGAGTTATGAGTCTCTTTATTCGTTCTTGTGATGCGTTTCTCTGATCACAGTGACAAATACAGCATAAAATATTAGCTGTTTTTCATCCTCCAACAGATCAAAGGGAAGTTGATGCAACTGATAGAGAAGAGAAAGGAAATGATGCTTAAGTGGTCGGACAGATGGGACTGGCTGAGGCTGCGTATGTTAGCTTTGAATTATCCACAAATGCATACTTAAACATTTAACCTTCTGTAGAGTCAACACCAAAAAGACTACATACTGCACTTCACACACATATATTGCACATTCAACATAATGTACAGTTACTTATGTCCTTCCCTAGTGCTGGAGGTATGCCAGTTTGCTCGGGATGCATCTGTGGCAGAAGCCTGGCTAATAGCACAAGAGCCGTATGTGGCCAGTAAGGACTTGGGTGAAACTGTGGATGAGGTGGAGAAGCTGCTCAAGAGGCATGAGGCCTTTGAGAAGTCCATCGCCACCTGGCAAGAGCGGTTTCATGCCCTGGAGCGTCTCACAACTGTAAGGGCATCAGTATTCTGTGTGTATATACAGTACAGTGGTACCTCGGTTTTCGTTGTTAATCAGTTCCAGGCTTGTCTAGTTTCAGAAATATCGAGTTTTTTCGACTTTTTTGATTGCTTGTTTCGCGGATTTGCCTACGATCATATTTGAAGAACACACACAAAAAAAAATCTCTCTCTCTCTCTCTCTCTCTCTCTCTATCTCTCTCTCTCTCTCTCTCTCTCTCTATATATATATATATATATATTCTTAAGTAGGGACATCCGAGGAACAAGCAATTGTCTGGACAA
>JAUZST010012085.1:0-11607 GCA_034779995.1 Parotocinclus haroldoi
TAGGCTTATTGTTTCCTTAAGATCCTGAGCAGTTGAAGATGTGGATTGTATTTATTTTCACTTCTTTTAAATACTAGGGAGGTTGGTAACATAAGTACAGAGCCTTTGGGGATTCAGCTTAGAGCTTGTTATAATCTATTTCCTCTCTCTCTCTCTCGCCGTTTCTGCTCCAATAAGTGTGGTATTTAACTATGGTTTTAACAACAATCGTCAGGCCGTAACTTTATATTGTACACAACATCACAATGCAGTGCTCAAATTCTCATTGAGCGAATAGTGATTATATACTGTATATTGTGGGTCTTTCCTGGTCACTGAGTGCGCATGCGTTCTGCGTTGGCCAGAGTTGTAGTTGTTTTGGCTGTATTCCAAATTTCACTCTTGTGTATTGCGTATTGCCTCAGAGTTTACTGTACCCTGTTCGATCCTCTCTCTCTACTATAACCATATCTGCTGCTACTGAAATCATCACAGAGCCAGCAAAACGTCAGAGGGGTGCATGGTCAGGTACTAAATGTACGATGTTGTTGAAGGGTATGTGGAGGACTGCCGCTTGAGCTCACCTTCGCATCAGAAGTAAACAGCTTGTATATGTGATCAGTCTGAATATGTGATGGTAAAATTTGATATATGGATGTATCTTGCACAACAGAGTGCAGATTCAGAGCTCGTTCAAGATTAAAAAGTTGATTTATTGGCATAACGGATATAAACACTTGCACCTGAGTGGTAGCATCTGTGGTTCATCAACATGCTGCTTGTAAGGGGCACCACGTCAAGAAAACAGCGCTCATTATGGTGTCTGCACACACACTTGTTGCTTTTGGGCTCTTAAACCTCAATTGCTAACGTAGTCTATAAATCATTTGGCACAGGTGTATGAGGTGCCAGTCCATCACAGCCTGGAGTTTAAAAGCAGAGTTCCTCAGGAACTGCAGTTTCCCTCACCTGGCTCTTAACTTCAGAGCCAAAGGAGCTGCTGCAGTGTCATAATTTTTATTTGATGCCGATAAAGCAAGCTATTTGCAATCTTAAAGTAAAATGCAACTTGCCTGATTACAACAAACACTTGATGTGCAAACAACCATAACTTATAAGGATTGATCTGTGATAAAAAAAAAAACACTTTAGACTGCATGGCTTCTTACTTTGAGCATTTGTGAGCACAACTGTATGTTAGTATGCTACCCTCAACCAGAATTCACCTTTGGGGATCAGTAAAACCTGTCTGTCCTCATTTTACAACAGTTGGAAGAAGACAAAACATTGTTTGGAGTGCTTGAAACCAGGTCAGAATGTGGCCATGTGGAAAACCATGCATACCACAGTTGCACTCAGATCATTAACTTTAAGGTTTTGTTAAATAAATAACAGCATGATTTTGGAAAAGGTAACTACAAAATAATATCAACTCATAGTCGCATAACAAGTACACTGGCAAGGTTATCACATCCTAGAACTATGGCGTTCCACTGAGCAAATGACATTACAAGGATATATTGTTGGGGATTTGAATGCTGTAACTAATCTGAATAACTGCTTCCAGGTGTCAAACTCTGAGTTGTCAGCACTTTTTTGTTACAGTAGCTGGTCTGTGTGTGTGGAATTTGTGGAATGTTATTTTTTGTGTCTTGCAAAGAATTCTTAAACACATGCAGCTTTGTTTGATGTACAATTAAAAAACTGTTGAACCAGTATTTTTATTTATACAGTGTTATTTCTGGCTTTTGTTTTGGTTCACCCTGCTCAGTTGCTCGGATTGTGACCCATCTCGCATGCATTTAAATACTATGCTCTTGTTGACTTCAGCTACAAATAAGTCTTCAGCCCAATGACACCTGAAATGGACCAGGTTAGGACAGTCTACTGAAGGAAAATGGGGTGTGAGTTCTGGAATTTCACCTCCCAAGGGGAACCCTGAGTCACAAGACCCACTTGGTGTTCTAGACTGGGTCTGCTGTAAAGTGAGTATAGTAATGGCCAATAAACTACTGTTAGTAAAGTGTATTTGTTGATGTGTTGGTGCAGTGGTAAAAGTACAGGACTGTTGATAGAATCAGTTGAACAGGATCAGGGTTCACATCCCACCAAGCTGCTGATTTTAGACCCTTCAGCAGGTCTTTAACCGACAATTGCTTGAATTGTTAGATTGTATCTGTTGTAAGTCACTCTTAGTAAGCGTTCTGCAAAATGACTAAATGTTTATGTTTTGTGTATAATTCATAGGAGTAAGTGTTTTTATATTTCTTGTTTTGTTTTTCAGATCAATGTGTTGGGTTTGTTTTTAGTGGAGTCTGTGTTTAGGGTTTGTTTTCCTTGAGCTCATTTATGGTAATCGGTAGTTTGAAAGGGGAATCTTTAATAAAAAAAATTTTTACAGAAGAAACAAACACAGGTTTTGGGGCTTGCACTTGTTTAATTTGTATATATACTGCTCACAAAAATTAGGGAATATTTCAAAATGTTTTTGAGCTGTGTATATAAACAAGAGTAGGTTGTTAATTTTAGATGTTAGATATTATTAAACACAATCAGGCATGCGTATACACGTAGCCGCCACTAATGCAATTGTGTTCAGGCATGTTTTAGAATGGACTTTTCTGCATATTAAAAGTAACACGAGTACTAAATATTTTAGGGTCAGTACCAACATCTGCATGTGTTTGACATCTGTATGTACACTGCTCACAAATATTATGGGCTATTTTAATATATTTTTCAATATGAAATATCCCCTAATATTTGTTGGCAGTATATTATGTTCACATTAAGATGTGTACATGAAGTAGTTCAGAAATAATTATTATATTATTATTATTGCTGTTGTATTTTCTATGTGATACTTCGATGAAAAAAACTGGGAGATTTTTTTTAAAGCAGATAAGTTAATTCAGGTTTTTTTTTATCCTGAATTGTTTAAATGGAGTGTATTTTACCCAGCCCCCACCTCACGGTACTATACGCGCTCAGAACCCAACCTGCAACCCTCACCAAGATAAACAGTGCTGAAAATTGGGGTGAGAAAATAAATAAATAAATTAGTAACAGGTTATATTGTTTAAATAAAGATATAAAGATAGTGTTAAAACTGCAAGGTTAGTACATAGGCCTAGGTCTGATGCTAGAATAAAAATGTGTTTGAACCAGAGTCATGACTACAGTTACTCTTTAGTCGTTTCTCAAATCACTGGCTGTTCCTTAGATTTTGTAAATGAACTGGCAATAAAGTGATAGAGAAAAGGGTAGGAACATATAGACTATGGCATGAATTAAACATGTAGAATACATGCAAAATAAATAAATAAATCTGGTTTGTTTTGCTTAGGAAATAACAGACTTGCTATTTTCAGGATCTTGGCCTGCAGAGTTAGTGTGTGGTTAAACTGCTTGTGGCCTGGAAAATATGATCAAGAGCTCCTCAGTGCCATATGTCTTGCTTCAGTCAGTGATTTTTCATTCACATCTACTGTAGCCAGGTCAATAACTGGACTACTAACCTCAGTCATTTCTCATTATTGCATATTGGACTTAAATTAGACTGTCTGACATTGGCAAGCAATCGGTGGCCATTAAAATAATAAATTGTTATTGTTGAATAAATTATGCAGTTCTCTAAAATCATGCCAGCAACAGTTAGTTGCATTCGCTACTTGATAAAGGTTTGAAACGCTATTTCATCCAGATCTAAATTCTCAGACAAACACCTGATAAACTTTAATCTAACTGTTACATTTTAATTAGACCAGATAGTCTGAAATGATAATTAAAACAAACTAATGTCAACCATTGCTAACTGATAAATAACCATAAGATGAAGGAAGGTGGCATTTTTTTGGTTTTTGGAAACCGACACTTGAAAGTAAGGGTGGGAATTGCTAGGTTCCTCAGCGATTTGATTATGATTTGTGGGATGCAACGCATTGATTTTTGTATTGTGGTAATTACTGTGTCACTGAATGACTTTTCAAGCAATTTAACTGCAACAGACAAATTTCCAGTGTCAGAATAAAATCATGAGTCGTGTGTGTCGTGCAACCATCTTCTCAATTATCTAGTGTAAGTTGCTCAGAATTAGTCTTTTGCTCACCTTGATGTTCTGCTAAAATCAGCAGTGTTTAAATTGATCACAAGTTTTAAATCTTGGCTCATGCAAATAATGTGTACAACCAATAATTTGCTCTCCCCAGCACCAAATTGCATGTGTATGACATCTGGATAACAGGGGTTCAGGTGATTTGTACAGTTCACTAGGCTTGTTTCAATAAACCTAATAATGGGAACGCTTAATTTTACTATGCAGTGCTCTGCTTATTTCTACATGTATTTGGTCTATTCGTGTGTTTTCTGTATTTGTCAGATAATTACTATATTTCCTTTTTTAGCACAGGTTGAATTTTTATTATTAAACAGATGACATGCATATCTATGTTAAACCCAAAACCCATTATTTAACATCATGCATCCAGGAATTAAAGCAGTGGTTGGAAACTCATTTTCTGAAACTGTACTCTGTAAAACCTGAGCTGATGCTAGTTGAATCCCAAAATTTGATCTCCACATTTTTGAAGATTACCATCAATATTGATGTGATTTCTAAGAGTCCCTCTAAATTGTGTAATAAATCTTGAGGTTTTGTTTGACTTCTCACTCACATTAGAAGTTCATTTCAAATTCTTAACCAAAACTGTATTTATCACTTCAACTATGTTTTTTTTGTCTTTGGCCATTGATGTCTGTGAATGATGCCAAAACACAGGTTTACTCTGTTATTTTCTCCTATCTGGATTAATGAAACTTTTTATTTCCTGGCCCTACTGTCAAAAAGATCAGTATACTTCAGTACTTACAAAATGCTGCAGCAAGTGTGTTCACATATAGTAGGAAATTGGCTAACATCACCCCAATTCCACATCAGTTACATTGGTTGCCTGTCTGTTCTTGCATAAAATACAAAATTCTACTTTTCAAGAACTCCAGCCCTACACCCCTCATCATGCCCTCATGTCCATTGACAGTGGATTACTCACAGTTGCTGTTTCTCATCTCTCTACCATGGGTGGCAGGTATTTTTTTTTTTTACATGTGTTCTTAGTTATATTGTAGTTCCTTTCACTTGTACAGGTCCAAGGCAGAAAATGATACATTGTTTCATTTTATTCCTGGTTTGCTTCTGGTTTGTGTTCTAATAAAAAAAATATTTCTTAATTTCAAAACTGCTTTTATGACAATTTGCGACCAAACTTCCACAACAATACAGCATGCTGGACTATATTAAGTAATTCATTCACATAGGATTTCCTATTATGTGTTGGTATTTTATTTTTACCAGCTGTTACCTTAATTCCTCCATTATGCACATGAAAGAACTGAAGTTTTGTAGGCAACCCTAGCTCCTACAACAAGAAGAAGCAGATATGCTTAAGTATGCTAGTTTGGAATGAATAGTCAGGTCCAATTCTTTAACATAGCCAGAATTACATTTGTGTGATAAGTATGATATCAGTACTACAGTGCTCACAAAAAGTAGATATTTCACAATGAATATGAAGGATTAAAAAAAAACATTAGATTTTTTTTTTATTAAACAAGGACATAAGAGAATAACATGCAAAAACAACTTTTATTTAAATGGTGCACTATAAATGCACTATATTAAAGACTGATAGTGCTGGGGAATCTGAACGTTCCCTGATTTTGACAGTTGCAAATCTTGCAATTTTCCCACAATGCAATGTCTCTGCTACACAATTTGCCTGAATGCATAGCTTGGAGAACCATAGGACATCTTGACAACAGTGGCTACAGCACTTGGAACATCCCAAAGTGTCATTAGCAGACTGTGGAATCGCTTTCAAGAGACTGTAACTGTATGAAGAAGACTAGTGCAGGGTCATACATCTGCCACAGACAGCAAGAGATGACAACTACTTGACCTCATTGCTAAGAAGGAGCAGGTTCAGGCATGCAACAAAGTTGCAGGAACAGTTTGTTGCTGGAACTCGATGATGAATATGCACCCAGTCCATACGAAATCAACTCCATCTTGTTGAACTGCATGCACAGAAAGCAATGGTATGCATTCCGTCATCTGCTAGAACCTGCAGAAGGTGGGCTGATGACAATCGTCATTGAATCCTTGACAAGTGGTCAACTGTCCTCTTCGCTAATGAGTTATGGCCCAGTTTGTAGTTGTAGTCTTCTTTTTATGGACAATAATTCAAGGCCCCACCATGCACGTCTCGTCAACAACATGCGTCAGCAGGCGGGAAACAAATGCATGGACTGGCCTTCACATTCTCCAGACCTGAATCCCATTGAACATGCTTGGGATGTACTGGGAAGATGTCTGGCAAACCAGACGTCCACTGCCTCCCAAAACACTTCTTGAGCTGGAAGTTGCCCTGGAGCAAGAGTAGCAGAGGATTCCACAAAAACTGCTGGACAATCTGATCCTGTCCATGACCCATCACTGTCAGTGTGTTTTGTCAGTCTTGGGTGACCATACACTCTACTGAACCCTTAATGTGTGGCACTCTTGTCCAGTTTGGTATGCTTATAATTGAGTTCACATCTCATTTGAATAATTGAACAACTTTCTTTGACTCTTTATTTGCTTTTCGGATGAACTTGTTTAATGAAATAAAAACAAATGTTGCCTTGTAGTCTCACTCCCTGTGTTTGTTTATACATCTTTGGGCCGTGCTACATTTGCACATCATGGGTCTCTGTTCCTTTGTTTGGTGCAAACCATTGACTTCCCCACATATTTAATTGAGCCGTACTAATGGAGTAATCGCACCACAAGATGTCTTAAGTTAAGCAAAATTACCAAGTGTGAACAAACCCTTAGTGCGGTTGCTCCCAGCCTCTGGAACTCCTTGCCTCTAGATATCCGCAACTGTAACTCTTGCAGACTCTGAATTTGAAATCCAAAAATGGTGGCTTTTCTGCTGTTATCTTTTGAGAAAACTCTGTTCTCTCATCCCTCCAAAAATCATGTAAGGAGGAGAAATGCACTTAACAAACACTTGCTTGGGAACAACATACCAATACAGGATAGTTCCTTTTTTACTTTTAAAACAACCTTGATTCTCCTTGGCATGGATTCCATAAAATGTTGTGTAAAAAACATTCATTTGATTATGTACTATGTTGACATGACTATGTATAGTGTGAGTACTGTTGTTATCAGAATCTGAATAGATATTGAATTCACACCTGTCTGTCTAGGTCAATTCCCCTTTGTCTGTGATGGCCGTTGCCTACTTACTATGCAATCTCAATCAAGTAGATCCTGTCTCTCAGGAAGGGCTATAGTGGCCCTATATAACTGTATTTATACAGCTATGGACAGTCCCAGAAAGTTCTAGATAATTCTGAACAGTTCTAGAAACTTCTTCTGCTGAGCAGAAAAGCAAGTTTACAGGGAATAATAATTATTTTTATATTCATTTAAGGCACAAACAATTAGGAAAACATACTTAAGAACTGGGAACATTTTTTTAATGGTTACATTGTGTTATCAGAGTTGACATTCCACCCAACAGTAATGCTATGGATGCTCTCTATGAACTGTAAGCTGTGATTAGTGATCCGGAAAATATACACGGCCTGCTTATTGTCACCAGAGATTTTAGTCATACACATCTCTGTTGTGCTAATTCCTGCATCCAGACCATCATCAGGTGCTCTAAACCAGTTCAGAAGCAGGTGAAAACAGAACTACACCACCTGCCTGGGACAGTGATGCCTCCCTTCATGATATGCTTTCCACTTAGTTTGAAGCACAGACTGACGTGATGGCGAGGAAGTCCTCTTATTAACTACTTTGCTTTTAGCCCTGCTTATACCAGGTCAGGTGTTCTTCAGGCCAGCTTTTCTTTAAGACCTGCTTCCTGTAACTCTAAATTGGATCTATTAATTCAAGTGAATTGAATGAAAATGAATAATATCTAAATAAATAATCATAAAAATGGAAAGAAAAGCATTCTTTCATTTCAGTAAAGCATTGTTTACAAAAGGATGAGTCTTTGAGAAGCCAAAAAATTTGCTTGCAAAATTTGCAAAAAAAAATTTATGAATGCAAGGACATCAAGATGTTATCTTGAAAGAATTAATGTTGCTTTAAAATCTCAATGTACGTTTCTGCGTGTAGCAGTTCACAGAACTGAAAATTACCTTCACCAAGGCACTGACACTGACTCTTACCATGACAGAACCTGGATTTGGACTTGTTGCTGATAGTCTGTATGGCCCTTTTTCGTCTTTGGTCCGGAGCACACAGATGCTGCTTTTGTACCAAATCATCATTCTATTCACCTGATAATATCATCTGTTTGAAAACATAATTATTTAGTTTTATTGTATTTGTTACTAGCTCTAAATTTTGGCAGTTCTGATGTCTTTAAGATTGCGGTGATCGGTGAACACACAGAGGGGCTTTCTAGCCCCCTCTAGTCACTGCTGCCATTCCTAAGTGCATACTTCATGGTTAGTAACTTCCTGTTACCCACATCCTAATTCTTTTCGGCCGCATTGTGCTTATGTGAAAAGAATCCACAGAGATGTAGTTTCTGCAGAACACCTGAACAGCTTTGGTACAATATGGCCCCTACACCAGTATCCAATGTGTCTACTTTAACCTCAAATGGTAGATCAGGATTGGGATGTTTCAGAAAGTGGGCTGTGGCAAACCTGTCCTTTGAGGGTGTGAAGACTCTCTCTGCTTCACAGAGTCCTCCTACTACCTATCAGCAAAAAGTGAGTGGGGTAGCTATAATAAAGAGACAGAAAATGACAGTGCTAACCTTATCACGGTTCATACTCACACCTAATGACTGAATATTGTATCCAAAAAAGGATACCTTTTGGACATGAAATTCACACTTCTCTGCCTTAACACAGAGCTGATGCTTGAAGAGTCTATCTAGCACTGCTCTTGCATGAGATACATAATAATAATAATACATTTAATTTATAATGCACTTTACATTTTAAAGAAATTTCAAAGTGCTAAATGCTCCCCAAGGGAGGAATAGAAGATCAGGATGTCATCGATATAACCTAGCACCTATTTGCCTTTTTTTGCCTATTTGAGTTTATAAGGGCTTGGAAGACTGAGGGTGCTACAGACAGACCATATTGCATGACTAGATGCTTATAATGTCCCCTAGTGGTAACGAATGCGTTTTTCAATTCATGTTCTTCCTTTATACAAATTCAGTGATACGCCCTTGATGAGATCACCTCATGGTGCAGCACGACAATGCACTTCTTCATGTTGCAAGGATCTGTACACAATTCCTGGAAGCTGAAAACATCCTAGTTCTTGCATACTTACTCATTCGATTGGTGAATGTCAAATATTCCACAGGTCACAATAAACAATCTGATCAACTCAATGCAAAGGAGATGTGTTGCATTGCGTGAGGCAAATGGTGGTCACACCAGAAACTAATACTGGTGTTCTGACCTCTCAGACCTGACCTTCTGACCTCCCTTTTATTATGGCCAGCCTAAGGTGCATCTGTTCAATTATAATGTCTCTCTAACACAGATTTAGAGAAATTTGAGAACAACATTTCAGAAAAAAGGCCTTTTGTGTACACGTGGTCTTTTGTGTAAATTCTTAGATCTATGAGTTCAGCTCATGAAAATGGGAGCATTGCGTTTAGATATTTGTTTAGTATATATACACTGTATATTTGCATGATCAATATTTGCGTTTGATGCATCAATCGGAGGATAATAACTTGCTTCCTGGGCCCCCTGTGCTCTGAAAACATTCTTTCACATTCTCGCATTTCTAAAGTTAGATTTAATTTATATTCCCAGAAAAAATCTCTGTCTCTGAGCCTACTGGGATTGGGTACAACGGTCTGTGCCTGTTGCTAAGCAGGGTGTGAGTTTGGGGGTGGAAGAGACTGTGGGGAAAAAGAAGGGTCAACAGTGGGTAGATGTATAGGTGTGGAATTACGGCTCCTTTGGGAGGCAGTCTGAAACCAGCATCATCAACTATGGGGAAAATAAGTATTTGATACACTGCCAATTTTGCAAATTTTCCCACCAACAAAGAATGGAGTGGTCTGTCATTTTTACTGAATGTAAACTTAAACTGTGAGAGAAATAATCAAATTTTTTCTTTATTATTATGAATGCAGCTCATAATAATACCATATAGCATGATACCAAAAAACCCTCTTGCCCAATGACAGTACTTTTTGGTAGCCTGCGTCCAGACAACCTATATATAGGTTGTATACCTGTATATTCTGACAATTTTGCCCTATTTAGAGGCACATGTCAGGGATGCCCCCTGTCACCAATGTTTTTTGCATTAGTTATAGAACCTCTTTGAGTTGATCTTAAAACGAATTCTAACATATAGGTAGTCATTCGATATAGAGTGGAGAACAATGTCCCTCTTTATGTAGATGGCCTTCTGATACATTTAAGTCATCCTCTATATTCCTATTATCAATTCTTTCTTAGAAGAATTTGGTTTTTAGTCCAGTTATAAATGTACTTTATAAATTGTTTTTTTTTATTTTTAAAAGTAAAGTTTACCCAATTAATGCAGTAGCTTCTATAAATACTACCATTTAGATCGACACCAGAAGGATTAAAAATATTTAGGAGTTAATATTACACGTTAAATGTCACTCATTCGGGATGCTAATTCTCTTTATTTAAAAACATTAGGAATAACTCTCTTGCTTTCTCTCTTGCTGGCATGGTGCAGTAAGTTAAGAGGAATATCCTCCCTAAATTTTGTTTCTATTTAATTGTCTTCTTTTTTTACATAAATCTTTTTATATACTTAGATAACACCATTACTACATTTGTTTGTGGTGGCAAGGTTCCGCACATTAGAAAGGACATTCCTCAGTGAACCTGTTCTGTGGGTGGTCTTGCAGATAATGTACAAAAAAGGGTTCTTTGACTCACCTATCCAAATACAGGGTGGTGCAACATGGAATCTAGCTCCTGCCATTCTATTTGTGCTCTGTTGTTTTCTTATTTTCCTATATTACCTTTACAGATATGTCCAGTTTTAGCCCTATTTGTAAAAATCAGTTATTCAAGCCTGCGTCACTAGATTTTAGCGCATTCAGGGATTTTTATGAGAATAAAAATTTTGCAGTTTTACCTTGGTGAGTAAATTCCATCTTTCTAATGTAGCCCGGTAGACAAATACAGTTAGTGTTCGATCTCGAACAATCCTGATAAAATTGTTTGGCAGTGCCTGTGCCTTTAAGAGCATTTTGCTTGGGGGTGACACAATTGACCAAACGTAGATAGAGTGAGTGCACTTAAAATGAGTAAAAGCTAAATGATGTGGGCTACGTGTTCGAGCTGTTAGAAAATTTAAATATAAGTAAATTCATGTACCTCACAATTTCCTTACAATAGTCCTCCTACTACCTATCAGCAAAAAGTGAGTGGGGTAGCTATGATAAAGCGACAGAAAATGACAGTGCTAACCTTATCACAGTTCATACTCACACCTAATGACTGAATATTGTATCCCAAAAAGGATACCTTTTGGACATGAAATTCACACTTCTCTGCCTTAACACAGAGCTGATGCTTGAAGAGTCTATCTAG